>SEOQ01000910.1:0-11056 GCA_004679275.1 Dentipellis fragilis
GGGGGAGCAGGATCTCGAGAAGCCTGCGCCGAGGCTCGTGCCACGTATACGCATCACGTATCCCAAGAGTACAGATGCCACAGTCGTATTCATGAGTAGTTGGTCTGCTGTCAAGCAGAGTAGATTGTTCGCATTGCATCTGCCACGCAGGAGCGTGGATCTGGAACCGTCGTAGCCAACATCAGAGCCTTTCAATTTAGGATCGACATTGCATTCTCGATGATGGGCTGATACATCATGTGAACTTTTACGACTGGCAGACTCGGATACCAGCTGTAAGATGTCGAATCTCGAGAGGATACTCAGCGAAGAGGCCTCAGGCTAGAAGCCTGACGTGTTCGATGGCAGCAGAAACACGCAAGCGCATACATGCGAGGTTTCAAGGCCAAAGACCGAGCGAGATGATACACCGAGGCTGAAGCTGAACAAACTCGAGTGCGCTGATTCATGCTCGTGGATCTGGAACTCTAGCAGCCAACACGGGTCCAGGTTCGTACAGCAGCGAAACTCATATGTCAACGCCAACACTGTCGAACAAGCAACAGAGCAACACGTGGGGCGTTGAGTCCGGACTCCGAACCGAAACCGCCAACGATGGTCAGATGCATCATACGTCCGTTCGCTTGCCTTGCCAGATACCGATGCGAGAGTCTGAGATATCGATGTCGATGTAGCCGCAGTCCGCAGATGAAACTTGGCGAAGGCGATAGCTGCGGGAACTCGAGGCCAAGGGGGACCGAGGCCAAGAACCAAGGGATGCTAGCAAACAGTGAGGTAAGACGTTCTCTGCGCGTCCGCTGCTCATGCGCGCAGCTAGTGCTGCCGCCTGCGGACAAGAAGCCCAAGGCCATCGAGCGTCGGGCACCTCATCAAGCGACGCCCCAGCAACCGCAGTCGTCATACGCACTGAGCGCACGATCGTCTGGCAAATAGCAAAATCAGCGACCGCTGCGCACGGAGACTCTGGGTACGAGGCCTAGGATACACATACCCATCTTCAGCACCCAAGCCTCGAGTTTCAACTTTCACGCGCGAAGTAAGCTTCGGGCCCCTCGAACCCTCGTAGCCAAGGGAAGTAGATCATGGTAGACCCGGGCGAAACTTGGAATTTGCAAGCTGTCCGGCCGTCCGGATACACGCCACTGTCAGCGGGCGGGGCGGGCGGGGTGGGCGGCAATCAGCCGAGGGTTATTGCGAGCGCCGAGTAGGGCGTTGGACATTGTAGGTAGCAATATTGATATCGAATGTTGACAGGGACGCGGACATGGGTATATCTGGATTGGCAATTCAGTCAGCGATGACTGGTCATTCGCTCAGGTGGCATGAGGGGGACGAGACGGGGGGAAAGAGAGACGGACCATGGGCATAGATGAATACAGCGGCGGTGCGCGGTCTCGGTGCACCGGACCCAAGGATAAGCAAGTACAGCACTGAGCACTGGTGAGTATCAGTCAGTGAGCGAGTGAGTAGATAAGCCAATATGGACACGATGATCACAGATCCAGGCGATCACACTCCGATGCGGGGTATGGATTGAATACTGTACATACGTGCCTGTATGGGGAACCGTGACGGACGGACGGACAGATGGCGTCGTGGATCTGGGGTGCAGAAACGAGAGGCGGCGGCGGCGGTAGCGTATGCATGTGGGAGGCCGGCAGCTGGTGCATGATGTAGCATCCATAGGAGGGATCCGGAAATCATGATACGTGTTATAGGTATGGGTATGAGTGATAGTCAGCAGTCAAGCAAAGGAAGGAACTTGGCTGTGAAGCTTACCTTACCATGCATGATAGAAGTCCAATCATACATCCAGACACAGATACGTCTACACGTAAACGCGGGCGTCAAGACTGCATGCTAATAAATTGTAGCTGAAACTGGCGACCCAGGACACGATGCACATCTTTGCTTGGGTGAGACGATGTGTCTAGAGCGGAGGCTTACTTACTGTACCACATCGCGCGTTGGGCGGTAGACGGATAGATGCGGATGCAGACGCAGGCCTGTGAGATGGTTGCGAGGGCCCGGTCGCAGCGGTGCTTGGGCGTCCGAAGCCACTGACTGACTGACCAACTCGCACATGCGAAAGTATGGCAGGTAGCACAATAGCCATTCAACATGGAGCTACCGCACTAAGTCAGCGAGAGCGAGCGAGCGAACGAGCGCGCCCTGTCGACGTCCCGGCTAGTCACCAGTGCTATAGCTATATCCTTTTCCGTCCTGGGCACTTGATGCATGTCTCCCGGCAACGACGAGCCAGTCCCAGTCCCAGTCGGCAGTTCGAACGTCCTGGGACAATATCAAAAGCAACAAATCAGCATCACGATTCCCGGTGCACGCAACTCACTCCGCTATGTGCACGAGACGCACTCACTTATGCAAGCCGCGAGCCTGATGGCGACGGTCCGCGGGCAGCACGCTCGCACTGCTCGTGCTCACGGCCACTGGTGCCTGGCGTCTCCCGCACCGCGTCAGTGTGGTGCACGGTGCATGGTGCATGGTGTACGGGCCGTGGTGCGCGGTGCCCCGTCGCAAACGCGCTGCTGCTGTTGATCCGCTGCCCCGCGATAGGTTGTTAGCCCATACTGTCCGCCAGCGGAATGAAGCTGATGGGCCGATTGGGCAGTTGATGGCGCCCGATAATCGCTGCGCTGTGTCCTGGTCCATCAGGATGTCTGCAATATGGGGCGGGTGGAGCTGCTGCGGGAACACGTACTCATGTCGAGGATGAAAATTGTCTGCAAGGCGCCAGTGTTGTATTGGATTGCAGGTATATCTGGACTGTGCACGACGTAGATGCCAGGCCGCGAGGCAGTCCCAGGTCTACGTGACACGAGGATCCGGGGAGCAGACTCATTGAGAGTCAGAGTCAGGGCCGCGGCGGGCGGAGCACGGGAAGCGGAGACTCGGACTGCAGTCTTCTGGGCGCCCGGTCGGGCAGGCTTGGGGAGGGAGGTCGCGTGTCCGCAGCATGGGACAAACCAAGCAGTGGATACAGGGACATGCCGAAGAAGGAGAAACGAGGCTACGTATACCTGGAAGCCTGATGGGGCCGGGGCGCTCACCGCAGGCTGGCGACGTTGCACAGGTCTGGGGCGTAACTGGATGTGTAAGTATTAGATTTGGCTGGCATCCTGGGACCGCGCCTCGCTGTGTCCGTGGCTCATATACACTATTTGGCACAACAGGGGGCTTCGCTCGCCCTGGAACTGGCGCCGCGACGTCTATCATGCAGTGCGCACCGCAGCCCGCCCCAGTGCCGACCTTCCGTGCGTATACGTATATGTGTATGTGGAGTATTCTTGGTGTACTCGTATTAGGCTGGGCAGAACGGGCGGGTGGCGGTGTTGTCCTTGCCTCAGTTCGGCATTCGCGATGGTGCGATGGAAGAGGAAGGAGACGCCGACGTCTCCTCTTCCTCCTCCGAGCCGGATGCTCACGGGTGCCTGGGAAGTGGAGTCCGGGACTGTCACCGTCATTGCTGGACGGCACCGGGCGAAAACTGGAATGAAACAACAAAGAAAAACGTGGAAGGCGGATGGATCAGAGACACGAGCGGTGGTAGTGATGGCATCCAAGGAGATATCAGCACGCGAGCGAGACGATACGGTGGGAGGAACAGGCAGAGGCCGGCGCAGGGAGGGGCTCGGGACTGGGAAGGGATGCTTGCTTTGTGGATGAAGCGCTCTGGTGGGAATGATTGCGGTGCCAAGCGAACTAGACCTGGCGTGAGTCGATTTCCAGTCAGAGCGATTCGCCGGATTGCACGCGACGAGCGACGGGGGGGAAACTGCCTCTTCGTCTACGCAGCAAAAAGGCGATGTCCACTTGAACGGGCCCGATAGATGGCCGCGCCGAACGCTGGGACGCACCGTTGCTATCGTCTTCGACTATTATAGACAGTTGCGTTGCTTTCCCTTCATCTTATTTAACCCGCCTTGTTCTCTCTCTGTCCGCCCTCCCCACCCAACATCCCATCCCCCGACGCCGCCAGCTACTCCAGCACCACCACAATCCGCACAATCTGTCTGTATTCTATTCCTCCCACACAATGCCCGCCATGCCCCAGCCCCAGGCAAGGCGCGTCCACTTCGAGGCCGACCCCGTCTCCAATGTGAGGCTCTTCCCCCCGTCGCCCGCCTCGGACGTATCATCACTCAAAATTTCTGGTACATGTGCATTGCGTTGGGTGAATAGGGATATTCGTAGCGGTATCATTAATGTCACGATGTTGCTCGTGAGTCGAAGCACGATGTTAACCAAGACTCTGGGCTTAGCGGCGCGAGCGGTACTTGGCATGGTTGTGCGACGTGCAATGCTAGTTGAGTGGAGTTCAAAACTGATCATGAAGGTTACGTTCTTCACTTCATGTGCTGGGGAATGCAGCTTGCAGGTGGAGCTTCTTTCGCAGCAGGGGTTCGAGAAGGTGAAGTTGTAACTAGCTTGACTGGCGCGACCCCCTAATTGCCAGTGCGCCGTTCCGAATGCTCTCAGTCTCTAGTTGCGCACTGGCAGTTCTCGTCGACTTACCCGTCATTGTTAAACAACGAGAGACTCGGGCCGCCAGTACTAGTCTATTTACCTTGATTTTACCACGACTGACTCGGACACGCTGTATTAACCGCTGAAAGCGGGAAGATGATGTACGAGTATACATATTGCCTATATGCATGAGACCGTTCAGAATTACGGGGGCATTAAAGCCTCAATGTGCTCACTGGCAATGTGGGACATCAACATTTAATTGTCACGGCACTCAGACAGCCTCCGAAGACCCCGCGCCCCCGCCCGCGCGCCCAACGCGCCCTGGTCCGTGCGCACCTCCCTCCCTACAAAACCCCTTCCGCGCCGTCCTCTCTCCTCATACTTACCTTGATGGCACAGGCCCCTTCACCTACCCGGGTCTCTGGGCCGCGGGGACCTTCCATAGCACGGCGACCCTGTCCATACAGAGGGTGCCCGCGGTTTGTATGGGCTCCGGCCCATGCACCGTCGGAATATTTTCCTGTCCCGCTCCGGCCCTCGGGCTGGGCGGGCTTTTTTTTTTTATGGCAGTTTTTTGGGCTGACCCTAACCCTAGGAGATCGTGGTGGCGGGCAGCGGAAGACTGGAGGAATAATATTGTGAGGGCTAGAATATATTACGCTGTACTCTACAATGAGAGGTAGTCGCTACTTAGTGTGCACGCATGCGACGTGCAGCAGGTTGGAAAGGTCAGGTATAAGCAAGTATTCGTTGTACGAGCCACCGGTCCCGCCTGCACCCCACCCGCTCATCGTCTTCACCTCGGCACTGCATCGGCGAGCCTCACCTATGCGGCAGGACATCCGTCACCTGTAACCCTCGCTTCCTTCGCATCACTAGCAGCACCACTCGCTGGTAGTCTCCAAGCACGACCCGTATTAACACTCTTTTTTTGGGTTAGGGTGGCATCGTGTTATCAGAAGAGGCTGCAGAGTCTAGTTGGATTCGTTAGTCCGACGGGCACAAGGCGGTGATATACAGGCGTTACGCGTTAAACAACAGCACGAGCACGAGCACGAAACAATGGGATTAGCGAAGCACAATTGAAGGTGAAGAAGTGGATAAAAAGAAGACAAAGGCAAAGGCAAAAGCGGGCGTAAGGCTGCTACCCCCGCCGGAGTCGGAAGCAGCGAGCGAATGGAAATGAGAATGAAGTAAACATATGTATAATCCGCGTGTGTAGGAAAATAGCATGCACAAGATGGAGAGCGAAGCAAAATTTACAGAAAGAAGCGAGTACACAAGGTGTGCGAGAAGCAAAAAGGCGCGACGTTGGCACAAACATCGACCCAACGACATCGACAACGAACCAAGCAGGAATGGGAACTATATACAGCAGAACAGAAAGCGATAAGCAATTACGAAGTGGTTGTACAGGGGCAAAACCAAACGAAGAGCGAGCAGGCGAGTGGGCAGAAGAGAAGAGGAAAGTGAAAGGAAGAAAAGCAAGACACGGCAGAATAATATAAATAAACGGAAGGTGGAGAGATTCGGGTGGGATAGAGAGGATGGTGGCGAGGCGTAGATGCTCGCGGCGGCTATACGTATACAACGCTAGATGCTCCATTGACACAAACACGACACGATAAATATGCCCACCTCGCTGTTGATGCTTGACGCCGGGTTACGGGGTGACGAAACGAAAGCCGAAGACGTCAGAGATGTCGACGACAGCCGCAGGAAGGTGGAAGACGGAGTAGATTTGAAGCGTCGAGGAGCCGACAAGCGACATGGGACTTGAAGATTGAAGACTGGATTTCGGTGGGTTGATACAGAATACGCTGCAGCAGCGGTTAGCGGTGGTTGTACAGACATCATCAGTGTCCTTCCTATCCATGCATGATGCGTTTGGTTGGTAAATATGACAATTGCAGATTGACTGTTCATTATCGCCCTCATGGGCGGGCTTGCGACGATAATCACGGGAGACAGCGAGACGAGGTGCACGATCCGGGAAAAGCAGACAAGGAGGCGCAAGCGGGGCGTCAGAAATGCGCGAGGTGGATCCCCGCGCCCAACGCGCCGCCGCCGCCGGTGCCGCCGCCCTGCACAACCTGCTGCTCCTGCACACCGCTCATCGGCTCCCCTTGCTCCTCCTCGAACAGCTTCCTCCCCATATCCGCACGCAACCCCGACGTCAGCCCCTGCATCGCCATGCCAGGCGTGCGCGTGGGCACCGCAGCAGGCGACGGCGAGACATTGATGAAGTCGTTCAGATTGAACGTGAATGTGCCGGGGGTTGTGGGAGGCGCAAGCATGGTCTTCGACTCCACAGGCGGCGGCGGCGGCGGCGAGGGCGGGCGGCGCTGCACCTGCGCAGGTCGTGGCGAGGGCGAAACCGGTGGCGGTAGTAGTTCGGGTGGACGCACGTCGGTCGGGGTCGACGGCGTGACCATCATCTTCGGCGGCTCCGCAAGCCGAGCACCCCCCGCAGCCTCCGGGAGCAGGCTCTGGTTCTTCAGCACAAACGGGTCCGAGCTTCCACCGCGGATCAGCGCGCTGCCCGGGGCCTGATTACGCGCTGGGCTCTCACTGAGAACCGTCGATACCGAGCTGAAGCTCCCTGAGTTGTCGCGCGCGAGCATGCGCTGCGCAAGCGCGCCGTCGGGCGTCCCGCCGCCACCACCTGCAGCAGGGAACAGCACGCGTCCTTTGGCATGCAGCTCCGCCCCACCGCCCAGCGCACGGAACGCGGCCGCGTCATGCGCATCTTTGCTCCGTGTCGTCGACGGCCGTGCGGGCGAGGGCGACTCGTGGAGGAAGTAGAGCAGGTTGATTGCCTCTTGGTCTGTGGCGGTAGCGGGTGTGGCCCCATTTCCACCAGTTGCCGCTTGGTGACCCATTTTGGGCGTCGTGTTTCCATCCCCGGCACCAATACTGCGGCCTCCCATGGTTGGAGTCGAAGGCCTTGCATTGGGTATTGCGAAAGACGATTCGGCCGAAGGCGCAAGAGAGGATGGCGCGGTGGTGGTTCTTGTTGAGCTCTGCGCGAACTGGGCTATGGATTGTGAGGATCCGACATCTGATCCCGCGGAGATGCTCGAGCGCGGCGATGCAGTGCCGACCGTGATCGACGAGCGGGAGTTGCGCAGGAGTGATGTGAGTGTCGCAGCGGCCTTCATGTCGAGGTCAGCGTCGCGCGCATCCGTTACTCCAGCGTCAGGCACGTTTGCTCCGCGACGGCGAGACTTGCCCTTATCGCGCCGACTAGATCCCTTCCCCCGTGCGGGCTCCTCATGACGATGGCGCGCCTGAGCGCGTGTGCTCTCCGCGATGCTCGAGAAAATCTGTGTCCCGGACCCTGTGCGGCTGTGCGCAGTCCGCGACGACTGCGTTGGGTGGGAACCCCTACGCGCCTTGGGCGTCCCATTGGTCATTTTCGGAGGTGCCGGAACATGCGGGTCTTCGGGATTGTGGATCGTGCGCGCCCGTTTTGCGGGAGGAGGTGCAAGAATCGAGGCATAGAGGCTTTGCGATGGGTTAGCGCTTGACCCCTCTTTCCCGTTCGACTGGGCATGGTGAGTGCGGGACGAGGAGGGAATGGCGGTGGGCGGGGCCATGGAGCCTCGTCGTTGGGGCGGCCCGGCAGAAGTCGACATGGTACTACTGCTCCCCTGAACGGGCGAGTTATCATAGTAGGTACTCTTGGCTGACAAGCCACGAGCGCCGAAGGGGCTCTCAGCCTGTGCATGAGCTTCGAGGACATCGAGGGCGACATTCGATACGTTATGGGTTGCCTTGTATGTGGCGTACGACAGTCGGGCACGAAGACCACGAGTGAGCTGCGGAGGGGTAGAAAAAGCAGACACAGGTCTAAGTCAGCACTGGTTACACGCGAAGGAGAGCACAGTGGCTTTAAAAGAGCCACAAGACAGAGCACAATGTCGCCATGGGACGAGGGGGAGGGGTCGTGCAGCGGGAGACGCGCCCGTGCGGGCGTGAGACGCGTAGCGCACCGTGGACGGCGTGCGAGAGGGTAGGCGCCAGCTCACCTTGGATATCTCAGCGCGAGCGAGAAACTTCTGCACTGCTCGCTGACGCTCCTCGCGCTCAGCAGCGTCGGGGAGATCGCCCGCGTCGGACGGGGGCGCGATGGGGCTTGCCTGGAGATAGGCCATGGGGGGCGAGGGCGTCGTCACCGACGACGTTGGAGTCGTCATGTTCGTGTTGCGGGTGCGTGTGTGCGTCCTGTTGTTGAGCGTGGTGTGCAAGAACGGCGGGGGAGGCGGGGAGCAGGGGACGAGGGCGGGGGCAAGAGCGACGGAGGCGGGAGGCAGGAGGGCGTGAGTGAGACGCGGCTTGCGGGTTCGGGTCATTATGTCGCGTCGCGCGTCCGCTGCCCGGCCTTCCGCCCGAACTTACCGGATTAGGCCGGCGTTTCAGCCACCGCCACCGGCCACGGCGCCGGCCCGGCCCTCGCCAGCGCGTCGTCGGCGCCTCTCTTCCATGCACTCCCAGCCCCTCCCACGCGTGCGCGTCACGTCCGTATGTTCTCCGTCTCGCGCAGGCCTCGCGTTTCCTCAGCCCAGCCTCGTCCTGCGCGCGCCATATCCCCATCGTGCCCGGGCGCCATCGGCATCATGCGTACATAATAGGCTCGCGCATGCAAGTCTCGGTCGAACAGATGGCTCCGATAGGGCAGATGTCATGCTCGGGAAATCAGCTGACGGGTATTGGGTGGACGCTGAGAAATCGGAAATCCAGAATGCAGTGGCATCAGCTAGTGCACCACGTTTCGTGGTCCCCAGTGTGCAAATTGTCGGAGAATTGACTCGCGTGGGTCCCACAATAATATCGCTACACGTATCCACTACCCGGTGATGTGTACACATTAGGATCCTAAAATACAATACAACGTCGCGTCGCGTCACGTCCTGTTCCGCACGCAGAACAATACGACGCCCGATGGATGCGTGTGTCCATTAATCGAAGCCTGTCAGGTCGATGTCGTACATAAAATGCTGCACAACAAGAATCAACATCCCTGTTCTCGAAGGCAGCAAGGGACGAGTCGAAGCTCACCTTATGCAATGACATCACCTTGACGACCCATGCCTCCAGATGGTATATCTTTTTACTTCCCAGTCGCATACGGTTCTCCTAAAAGGCGCCGCATTAGCTCAGGTACACGCTTTGCCCCGGAGACAACAATAGCACTACATACGTATATGGCTGCCCAGTGCATGATGTCGGCCTTCAGGGCCTCATCCACGCGTTCCACGACGCGATCTGCCACGGTCTGCACATAATTAGAGATGCCGACCAAAAGGAGACACGACTCTACCTTAAGAATAACCGTTGGCGGTATGCAGTGGCTAAGCAGCTCGTAAAACTTCGCCCGCACGTCCATGACGCGCTGCGGCGTCTGTTCCTGCACAATCATGTCCGCAACCTTGTGGCAGTACGTCTCCCAGTCCGGTTTCGCGATTGTCAGCGGGCCCGATAAATTGGGACTAGAATGGTTTGGCACTGTCAATCACTCCGTTTGATGGCTACGCACGAATGCGTACGGATGGACTTACGTTTGCATTTTGAGAGCCTCAAAGACGAGGATCGCTTTTCGCATGTTGCCGTTCGAGTCTTTAATGATTTCCTCCGCGGCCTCGTCGGGTATGGCACCTGCACCTGCGCATTTCGCAACGTGGTCAAGAACAATACGCATCTGTCACCAAACAACCTTCAGCCATCAATTCATCCCCAACGATATGCAGCGAGGGAGTATGCACCTCGGCGCTGCTGGGCGCTGCGACACGCATCAAGAGACAACGACTCTTGATCGGCGCGATGAGCCGGCTCGTGCTGTTCGCACATAGGATAATGCGCATGTTCGACATGTACTTCTCCATCGTTCTGCGCAGTGCAGCCTGCGCGTCGCGCGACAGCGAGTCCGCCTCGTTGATCACCACCACTACACGACCATGCCGCCTCTTAGCATCTCGGCTGGACTATACGAGGCAGAGACACACCTTTGAACCGGTGTCGCGCACTCAGATCGACCTGCTGCGTCTGCGCAATCTCCTTCAGTACCTCCTGTATCACTATCCGGTCGTAATTCCCGACTTCGCTGTAGCGACGTCAACCGCGAACAACAGTAATCGAACCGCAGCGGTACGCACCTGGGCGTAAGCTCGATGTGGTAGTTGCTCTGCACGACGTTAACGTCTAGTTTCCGCTTGGACGGCGTCAGGAACACGCGTTGGTCGATCTTGAGCTTCTCCACCCCCGCGCCGAAGAGCTGCCGCAGCGTGCATGCAATTCGTGTTTTCTTCCCTGCGCCCGAGGGGCCGTAGAACAGCATATGTGGAAAGTCGCCGGAGGCGGCCTTATAATCGTATTATATTCAGTAACAATGTGTTGAGGGTATGAATGGTGGACGCACGAGCGATTGCAGCCGCGCAGATAGGCCTCCATGATAGTTCAGCTGTTCCAGAGTTTTCGGACGATACTGCCTTTTCGCTTAGCAATCTCTAGTGGCACTTGGGTAATCTGAAGCATACCTGGTCTACCCACAGCATATTGATGGTGTGAA
>SEOQ01000911.1:0-11051 GCA_004679275.1 Dentipellis fragilis
AGAGATAGGAGTAACTATAGTCCACGGTAACCGTATGATCTGGATAAATAGACTGGAGGCTGTCCATGCAGTGCATGTAGATAGGTAATGAGAAAGGAAAAGATAACCCCTTAGCAGTTCGTAACAATATTTAATCTTCAAACAGATAGAGACATAATTATTGACAAAGATTTGTGGACTAAATTTATTGAAAATGTATCACAAGGATTGTTGGATAGTCAAAATGAGCCTGAAAACACTTATTTTGGTTGCAAGGTTCTAACACAGATCATGGAAATATGTGATGGTCAGCCCTTGCCAAATTATGAAAAACTCAAGGAACAGATGAATAACATTAATATTGCAGAGATTATGAGGTAAGTTTTATGCTTTCATAAACTGTATTATTATATAATGTTTACAAACTAAAATTGATTGCTCATTCAGGAATGCAAGTCCATATAGTATCAAAGAGTTTGATGATTTGAACCAATTTTTCACAATTAGTAAGGACTCTCCAGAAGTATTGAAGGTATATCTATCACTATGCTCTCAATGCTAAGTTGAGCTAACAAAAATTGCAGAAACCAGGGTATTGGAAAGATATTTTATCAGAACACAAGGAAAAATCTGCTCCAGCTCAACCAGACCAGAGAAAACATGTGTGGCAAATATGTAGAAAGTTGGAAAATGCTGGTGATATGGTCTAGATATTCTGCATATAAAATTTTCTATTTTTTCCTCTCATCTACACATCTCATCACATCAGCCTCACAGCTGCAATTATAGTACCATAGTTCTTTTTTTTTCTACTCCCTTCCATGTCTCTGAGTGCAATCTAGCTGGCACTATTCATATTTGTCAAGGATCACTCCACTTCTTGCCTCCTTTCATGCAACACATCCCATCACATGACTACAGCCACTGACCATTGTGTCAGTCCTAGGACAGGACTTCCAAACACTATCCTCTATGAGTAGGTGCGGCAGCACACAGAAGAGTGCTATGACAACATGCATGAGGCAAGAGTTGGAGCACACCACAGTCCACTTTTCCTGTACTTCATGTGGGTTGAACTTGATGAGATGAAAGTCTGGGTGGCACAGAAAGGGGATGTGGCACAATATATTGATGTACACTGCAGCAACATGCATTTCGAGGAGTTGCTGAGCTCATTCAGTTATGAGGTCACATGACACCCTTCAGGGACAACCACCACCTGAGAAGCACGAAGCGATCAAGAAAAATGACACACAACACTCTTGTAGAGCGCATATACTCACTTCGAAGCATATGCACCCAGCTGCACCTCGCGAAGTTGAATATTGGACCGCGGCGATCCATCGGACTCGTTCATCGTCACGGTGAGAACATGTGGCTCGCCTGCAAGAGTTGAATAGCGAGCACCGTATCAGGCTGTTCTGCAGACTCACCTATCTCATTGCGCAATGCCGCCGCCATCGAGCCCCTCGTGCGAATCCTACCCCTTCACTGCTCGCCGCCAGGGAGATTTCCCTGATATCTGGATGAGTTTTGGCCTGCGCGGCAGAGGACGTTCGATGCCAGATGCGAAGGGGAGGGTGGCCGTGAGCGACAAAGCTTCGAGGCGGTGGACACCAAGCGCAGGGTGACGGTGTGCACAGGCCTTGCAGTGTGAAATTCCGAGGAGACAGCATATGACGCCGGCAGAGGCATAAAACACCTTCACATGTTGCAGATTTGGCTTACGGGCAGTTGCTGCAGCGCATGGGACAAGCATGGTGGGCGGTGGCACAGGGGAAGATAGACGAGATACCGCCTGATGCGATGTGAGATACATATTGCAACGCTGCAGCGGCGGCAATGACATTGAGCTAGGTCATCGCCACACAGAATATCTGCGGCATGCTGAAGCGAGTGGTGTCACGAGCTTTAACAGAAATATGACGAAAAAGGGAAGAGCGCACCAGGGAAGGATATCCTCCGCCCCTCCTTGTGACCTCTCAGCAGTGCTGTATAAGTGAAATTGTCGATGGAGACCCAGTATGTCGAAGCGTTTCTACTGCTCAAGAGGTGCATGGGATCCAAAGGGTCCGTAGAGTCTGCGGCAAGATGAGGTCACCAGGATCGTGAGTTTCACAAGCGCAGGAGCGACAGGAATGCGACACACCGAGCATGCGGAGGAGTTGTGTCGCGCCATCCATAACACCCATCCTGCGCTAGTCATTGACCTTGACGGTCGACTCGGGGATGTATCATTTCTGACGAGAGCATGGGCTCCGAAGGCTKTATGGCATCTGCGGCAAGCTGAGAGCACGAGAATCGTCAGGCTCACATGCGCCGCAGAACCAGCAATAAAGATAGAACGCATCCAGCGTACGAAGTAATTATTTCGCACTATGCATAGTGCCCATCCTGCAATCCTCACTGACCGTGACGATCACCCCAAGATACCTTGGTTCTTATGCGTCTTCAAGTCCACTAGCGCCCAAGCAGCATCGCTAGCCAGCATGCACACGGCTGCTCGTCTCACCTCTAGATCTTGACGGGCGCAATTGCTGCAGGCCGGGCTTGCACGAGTGCACCAAGGAAGGGACTGCAGTTGGACAGGACGCATGATCCCCTGCTGGTGGTGTTCTTCAATGATCGCAAGCTTGATATCTTCTCCGCACATCCTTGCATTTCCTCAGAGCAGTGTTCGATAGCGAGTGCCGATGGAATTCCGCATGTCGAGGCGTTCGCCCTGCTCGAGCAGAGCGTGGGCTCCGAGATACTACGACACCAGATCCACAAGCGCAGGATGAGTGGGATGAATGAAGCATACCGAACATGCGGAGGAGCTACGTCGTGCCGTCCGTAGCACCCATCCCCACAAGTCACCGACTTCGACCGAGACCCTGGGCCCCAGAGGCTCTGCGGCGTCTGCGGCAAGCTGGGCGCATCCTGAGAATCGTCAGACTCAGATCGCAAAAACAAGTGACGAAGACGGAATGCACCGTCCGTAGCGCTAATCCGGCGCCTCCCGCCGGCCCTGACAGTCGGCTCGAAGATGCGTCGCATCTTGTACGCTGCACGTCTTCGAGTCTGCTGGCCTCCCATGCAGCATGGCTAGCCAGCATGCACACTGCTGTTCGTCTGGCCCTCGGATCTTGACGGACGCAATTCTTGCAAGCTGAGCTGGGCTTGGTCATCACGAGAAGAGGACATTGAAGGTGTCGATGGGCTCGGGCCAGGCGAGGCATGCGAGGTGAGGTTGACAGCGACCACGCTGGCGGGCTGCATCTGAAGCGAGGATGGGGGCGTAGGTACGCGGTGTTGCGTGCTGTGGGACTGACGAGCACGGGCATCAGTCGTCCGGTAGGCGCAAGTGGGGAGGGTTCATCGGACTCACGTATAAGAGGACTGGCGTGCCCGGCGAGGAAAGTAGATGGAGCATGGCGAATATAATGATTGTGTGGCTAAAATACACACTGCGAATGCCGAGCACACACACCTTGCGTTGCGACGTGTGGAATTGGGGCACCTGCTGGCATGAAAGAGCGGGGTCCCCGGCACTGGTAGACGATCATGAGGCACACTGGGGATGCAACACCACAGAACTATCATGCTTACCACAAGCAGGCGGTCACCTAGTCACTATAGGCTCTCTTAGTCTACCCTCTGCATCTATATGCTATGACCAGCTCTACGCGTCATGCGGGTTCAGTTGAAGAGAGGATGCGTGACTAGGAATTGTCACGGGTGCGTGCGCGTCTCCGAGTCGGCGGCTGCCCGATTTCCTTCCGCAGCGCCATAGTCCGAGTCGAGTCCTATCTGCCCCCGCATTGGCCATTACGTCTGCCTCGGCTTCTATATTTCCATCCCTCAGGTTCTCGGCAGCAGCTGGCGTACAGCAGGGCATGCACGCGGTGGATCCGACGCGTGCAGGCCGCTCTTTCTGAGTACGGGGTGGCTGTATTTCTTTCAGATCGTACTTCTCAGAAGGCATTTCTATGCGCTTAAGGGTGGGCGATGCGACACGCCGACGGGAGGGGAGAACGCGACGCCATCGCATGACCAGGAATGCCGAGGTCGTTCGAGTAGGGAGACGAGTCCGTCAGTACTGCAATATGTAAAAGCAACTAGACGATTCCCGCACCTTGGTGAGGTTTAACCGTCGATGTCATCACGCGTTGATAACGACACGACTGTACAGCGCTGGCCGCACTATCACATCGGGCCTGGCGCTCTCTGTTCTCATGCTCTCGCATTCGGATCGACCAACACCCGTGGTTTTGGGAGGTATTAGGGGAAGGAAAGCGAGAGGGCATACCTTTCCCCACTGGGGTTTTAACGGTGTCCGAGGACCGCACTCGGGAGCATAATGGTGGTGGGATTTTCAGCAGCAGGTTGGAAAGGTCAGGCTATAAGCATGTATTCGTTGCACGAGCCGCCCGTCCCGCCCGCACCCCACCCGCCCATCGTCTCCACCTCGGCACTGCATCGGCCAGCCTCACCTATGCGGCAGGGTACATCCGCCTGTATCCTCGCTTCCTTCGCATCACTAGCAGCACTACGTGCTGGTGCATCTACTTACTCTCCCCCTCACTCGATCCGTGCAATCTCGTCGGGGCTCATGCCCTGACGGAGGAGCACTTACCGCCAATTCAAAGCTCTTTCTGGCCACATCCGACACGACGGGCGGCGGCGGGACAGGGTTCACATCGCATGTAAAGTCTTATTGAGTGATGTGCTCACATAGGCTAATATATTCCCAAAAAAAAAAAAAAGAAAGGMGAGWCTCATCACTTGCCTGGAGCGAGGGCTAGCTGAGTAGCACGCAGCAGGTGAGCAAAATGGCACGCGAGACGTCAAAACGACGCATATACTCACCTTGAGACACGCGGACCAGGGATACCGATTGCGAGGTTCAAGTCGCAAGCATCGTTGCGCCACACTCTCCGACTTCATGGCGAGACCGGGTGCCTTGCGAGCGAGAGGTGAGTGACATGTATTATACAAGATCATGACCGCACTCACCTCTCCAGAGTCCATACGCGCAACAACGCCGTGAACCTCACCCATATCTATTCTACCCTTCAACAGATTATATGCTAGTAATCCGACCATCAGTGCGGGAGCGGAGGTCACCTCGCTGCGCAGCTGTCGCGCGCTTGAGGGTCACAGCGGCGCGGCCTTGCACCGGTGGCGATTGTCCGAAAGCACAGGGCAGTCATATGCATTGATAATGCAAAAATTTGTCTCTGCATAGAAAGCACGCGTAAAGAAGGGCAAAGTGCCGATTGCTGAAGTCGGCGCCGAGACGGGGTTCGAGAAGTAGAAAGGATGCCTGAAGATGACGTCCCAGGTGAGCGAGGATAACATATTATATGTAGAGTCGACTCAACAGATCGAACCGTTGTGTGGCATTCTAAAGACCCGCCATCTCCACCATCTCCAACGGGTCATGAGCGACGCGAGAATTCGACAGGACTATACGCCCGTAACGCCCTCAGCTGTTGATGCACATCATTGCAGAATGAGATGATCCGCAGCGATCTAGAAAGGTCGTCGCCCAAGCAAGGATAAGAGCACCGTCGCTAGGTGGTGTCCCAGAAATTCGTAACAGGGCTCGTCTGCGTTTACGGAGGCGAGCCAGCATCTTGAGAGGGCGCATGTGATACATATTGACGACGTGAGGCATATGGAGCGAGACAATGGTGTGGGTAGGCGTTCCAAAGTCTTGCACGAGGGTCGTCTTCTGTTCGTTCCGGCGTGGCGTAAGGGATCGGCGCGTGTTGAGAACGCTAACAGCTCGCTGACAATGCCTCCTACGGACCATCGAGACGCATATCGCTTGCCATGAACGCTGAAGCGGTGGGCGAGCACAGCTGAGGGCCTCGATGGGTGGTCGGCTTCGGCGAGCGGGCATCCATTCGCACTTCTAGAGTAGGGCTGGCGAGCATATGTAAAGACTGAGAAGCGATGGGCCGTCGTCAGTCCTGGGAGAAAAAGTGGCAATAAAGCATAAGGACGCACCAAGTATGCGAGAAAGTCGAGGAAGACTCCACAATGTCTGGACACAAAGCTTGTATCCTGCTCCTCGTCGTCGGTCGTCGACCCCGAGCTTGAATGTCGGCCTTCCACATATCGCCGGCGTGCTTCTACATCCTACGAGCCTTCGAAACACAACGATGAGATCGTGGTAAACACGCGATCGAAGTCGAAGGCTAATTCTGCAATTATCCTTCGCAGCTGCGGGTCTAGTAAGTTACGCGGCAAAAGAAAGTATCAGAAACTGGCTGGGCCGTGGAGAAAAAGAACAGCATACCAAGGAAACAAAACCAAGGCATCATCCCTGTGTCATCACCATTGCCTCTGGGTTACGTAGATGCACCGAGCGTGCTACGGCAGCTTGCGCGGGGGAAAGCAACAAATAGAATTGTGTCAAGTCCAGGAGGTGAAAATCTGGGGCCCATTCTGCGTGCAGGCGGCTGGGAGGGGTGGGAGGGGCAGAAGTGGGTGGAATGCGGCCGGGGTGGGACGAGGGTGTCGTTGAGACACTGGAGGATGGGAGGAGGGCTAGGTTCAGTATGCAGAGAGATGGGCATAAGCTTGGTCCTCGCGAGAAGAGGCGTTGAAGCTTTGAAGCTTGAAGCTGAAGGGTAGACGATACAAGATAGCGCCGCTGGATATCATAGTCGAATGCCAGTGAGCGTGGGCCGGGCGCACTCGACTCGAAGGTGCACGACGCGTCTGAAGAAAAATGCGTGACGTCACGCACGCGTCTCCCAGTTGTTGGCTGCCCGATATTCGTCCGCTCCTCCAACTCGATCTACTTCCGCACAGGCCGTATGTACTCGCGAGCCCGAGTCAACAACAAGCGTATTGCAACAGCCCGCGCTAAAATATACAAGTTTGAAGTGTTGACAGTTGGAAACATTGGGGGGATAAGGCACCAGGTAAGCAAATTGCTTCGTATAAGGTTCCACGCATGAACTTACCATGTCGTTCTCAGCGCTCTGTCGGGTCCAGTCGCGCTCCCTACTACACCCGGCCTCTTTGTAGGCCTGCGACTAGTGCGCACACGATCTCCGATCTCGCCTGAAAACATGCCACGCATCACGCGCCGAAAGAGACGCTCTCAGCAGCAGCTGGAGCACGGAAGAGCATACAGGAGGCGAACGACACGACACGCCCTGTGCACGAAGCTGAGTCCATGGGTACGCGTGCAGGCCGTTCTCGCTGAGTATGGCGTGGCTGAACTTCTTGCGGATCGTTCTTATCAGGAGGCATTTTCATGCGCTCACGAACAGGCGGTGCGACACGCCGATGGGAGAGGTGAATGGGTTCCGCTACGTCGCTACGCGCCGCCGGAAATCGACCAAGGTAATTATGCCACTCATTTGGAGCGAGAACCAACTAAGTTGCATGCAGCAGGTCAGCAAAATGGCACACTCGACTTTGGACGGGCACATATACTCACATCGTGGTACACGGGCTGGAGAAACATGGCCTGTCATTAGAGTCGCACACGACGTTGTGCCGATCTTATCATCTTCAGGGCTGTGGAAGACGATTTGATTGCGAGAGTTGAGTGACGGGCGCCATAGGAGATAAAAGTACTAGCTCACAGGTCCTCGTCGCGAGACAACGCCGTCACTTGAACAGCCCACGCGGCTCGCAGCCATGCGAAGTCGGCCAAAGTTCAGGGAAAATTAGATCCATCGCGCCATGCGCGATGGACGAGTGGGACGATTGTCATCGTGCTCGAGCTTTCCCGCCCGGTCGAGAACTATCGATGATGGTGCACTGATGACGTGGATGACCTCAGGACAATGATTGTCGTTCAGCGCTGAGCGTTGGAATAGGATGTCGAGCCCAGCGGTACTGTGGATGCGTCAATGCTATGTGCGCGTGCCGGACTTCAAATTTTCACGATTCGAAGGACTGCTTCGACATTGACGAGGCGCTAAAAGTCAGAGGATATCATATCAGATGCCGAGTCGACTCACCAGGCTGGCCCGTTTCGCAACGCCCCAGGATTCTCGATATCCACGATATCCACCGAATGGCGAGCGATGCGGGCGTTGATATTGCCGTGCGTCCGCGCAGCACCGGGGGCATGCTTCCATCAAGAGACGAGGCCACAGCGACCAAGAAACGACGTCGTTCTGTCACTCAAGTACTCCAGTACCCGAGTACAATGCTCGACAGCGGTGGTGAGAGCATCGCATCTGCATGGTGTTCGAGAGGTCTGGTACATGGCTCTTCTGCGCTGAGGCTGAGGGAGGCGGTCCAGCGTCCTGGATGGCACATTTGATACATATCAGACGACGTGAAACGCATGACACGGGACAATCGCGTGGGCAGGTATTCCAGAGTCTTGCACGAAGGTCATCTTCCGCTCGCTCCGGCATGGCGTGAATGATCTACGTGTGTAGTCGCGTGTCACTTGCGAGGAACGCTGAAACGGTGGCGAGTACAGCGATGGGTGGTCGGTTCATTCACCCTTCTCGAGTAAATAGGGCTGGCGAGCATCTGCGAAAAAAAAACTGCGCAAAGAATGGTAATCATAAGTCCTAGTCCTACGAGAAAGATAGCAATGAAGCATAAGGACTCACCAAGTACGCAAGGAACTCGGCAGTACCTGCGGCAAGCTGGAGCAGGTGGCATTATGAGGATGCGTCCTACTTGCACGCTGGACTTTCCGAGTCCGCTGGCCACCCCATGCAGCATGGCACACTGCTGTTCGCCTGGCCCTCGGACGTTGATGGACGCGATTCGTGCAGGCTGAGCTGAGCTTGGTCACCGGTCATCACGAGAAGAGGACATTGAAGGTGTCGATCGACTCGGGGCCAGGCGAGGCATGCGACTGCGCTAGCGGGCTGCGTCTGAAGCGATGATGGGGGCGTAGTTACGCGGTGTTGCGTGCTATGGGACTGACGAGCGCGGGCGTCGATGGCCTGTATTGTCACGGCGCGAGCGCGTCTCCGAGTCGTCGGCTGCCCAATTTCCTTCCGCGGCGCCGTAGTCCGAGTCTGTCCGATCTGCTCCCGCAAGCTCCCCTACCTCGGCTTCTATATTTCCATCCCTCAGACGCCGACCCAGCCGTCCCGCGCTCGATTCTTGTACAACTGTAGATACCCACAACTGGCATTTCTTGTCTCTCGCGACCTTGGCCATTCAAGTTCTCGCCTGTCCTACCCTCTCACCAGAGCGATTCCTGCCCAAGTTTGGTGTTGGCCGCTAGACACATCGGAGGGATAAGGGCGCCAGGTGAGCAGAGCTTCATATTAGGTCCCAAGAACGAACTCACCATGCCATCCTCGCCGTGCCCCCTCAGACTTCGCCCGACCTCTCTGCGAGTCTGCGCGCATGATCTCCAGTCGCGGTTGGAATGCACGATTCTAAACGCCGAAAAAAGTGTTCTCGGTAGTAGTAGGGCCACGGCAGGGCATGCACGCGGTTCATTTAACGCATGCCGTACATGAAGCTGAGTCAATAGACATGCGTGCAGCCGCTCTCACTGTGTACGGGTTGGTTGTACTTCCTGCGGATCGTGCTTCTCAGAGGGCGCTTCCATGCGCTCACGGGTGGGCGATGCGACACGTCAACAGGAGGGGAGAATATATGCAAGGCGATGCCATCGCAGGACCAGGAATTCCGAGATCGCTCGAATGGGAAGACGAGTACATTACTCGCCTGGAGCGAGAGCTGGCTGAGTGACACGTAGCAGGTGAGCAAAATGGCACGCGAGACTTTAGAACAGCGCATATACTCACCTCAGGACACGCGGCAGAGGTATTCATCGCGAGGTCGAAGTTGCAAGCATCGTTGCGCCAGACTCGCCGACTTCACGGTGAGAATGGGTGCGGTGGCGCGAGAGATGAGTGATATATATTATGCAAGATGATGCCCGCACTCACCTCTCCAGAGTCCATGCGCGCAACAACGCCGTGAACCTCACCCGTATCCATTCTACCCTTCAACAGCTCTCACAGCTCAGATTCAGGTGAATATGCTAGTAAGCCAGGCATATTTTAATCAGTGCGGGAGCGGATTAGTGGAGCTGGGAGCGGAGGTCGCCTCGCTGCGCAGCTGTCGCGCGCTCGAGGGTCACAGCGGCGCGGCCTTGCGCCGGTGGCGATTGTCCGAAAGCATAGGACAGTCATGTGCATAAATAGGAATTGATTGCTGGCTTGTAAGTTTGTAGACGCGGGAACGTGGTCGCCCCATTGTACGCATATCCTGGCCTTCCGGGCTGCAAGAATCTGTCCCCGCATCGAAAGCACGCGTGAAGAAGGGCAAAGTGCCGTTTGCTGAAGTCTGCGCTGAGGCGGGGTTCGAGAAACAGAAAGGATGCCTGAGGATGACGTCCTAGGTGAGCGAGGATAACATATCATATGTAGAGTCGACTCACCAGATCGAACCGTTGTGTGGCATTCTAAAGACCCGCCATCTCCGCCATCTCCATCGGGTGACGAGCAACGCGAGAATTCGACAGGACTATACGCCCGTAGCGCCGTCAGCTGTTGATGCACATCCTTGCAGCATGAGATGATCCGCAGCGATCTAGAAAGGATGTCGCCCAAGCAAGCTGCTGGACAGGGACGATAAGAATATCGCTGCTAGGTGGAAGCAGAAGATCAAGCCTGCACAAACTTCACAGAGAGAACATGAGCAGCAACTTGCTGAAATGTCTGCAGATGCTAGCAATGCTGTTGAGATTCTCATTATGTGATTTTCCATGCTGTGATTTTCCACGCTGTTCTTTGTTTTACACATTTTATTAGTCTCTCAAGTAAAGTTGTACATACTTCACTGCTTGCTTCACTGTCTTGTCATCATTAAAGCAACAAGAAAGGGAGCTCGCCTTCGGCTCGCCCCATTCTTTTCAATCAATTTTTGCGAGACCGCGTCATTCACCGTGATAATTTCAGTCTACAATAACTCTGACTAATCGACCGCACTCAGGATAAAGTCTTGACGCGCGACGCGCGTCGAGGTGGACGACTCGACCGGATCGGGCAGTAGATAGCGCAACGCGGCCATACTGGCCCGGGGAGACTTGGATTTTTGAGTTTACATGCCACTATAAGAAATAAACGAAC
>SEOQ01000912.1:0-11042 GCA_004679275.1 Dentipellis fragilis
CACCTCTTTTCCGCCGACGGTCACCCACCTGGGCATATACGCTGACGAAGATGCTGTTTATCCAGAGCTGGGGCTGTGCGAGTATCTGCGCGAGATGCATGCTTTTTTCGAGCGCGGGGCCACGGTGCTGGGGTCGGGGTCGGTGCCAGGTGTCATTCGCAGGCTGAATGTTTCGGTCGAGGACGAATGGGCTTACCTACGTGAATGGGATACAGAACTCGCTCAATTTGTGTCCCATGCCTGTACCACCAAACTGCCGCCTCGAGGACGCTGAGGGGCGGGACTTGATGCTCTTGTTGCGGAACTAAAACTCGACCTAGATTTTCTTTATTAATACCCCGTCGTCGCAAACTTGATGTCTCACCGTACCCTATATGTGTGCCTACTTGTGCAGCTTCGCCTGTGGTGTTTTCACCTTCTTTCTGCTCTCGCTGTCTGTGAGCCCTGGTGACTTTCTTTGTAAAGTAAAATGCTGTAACATTAAGAAAATGATAGTACATCTGTTCACTAAAGGGCTGTAAGGGATGCTTGTTTTACTACATACTATAATCACTGTACATGATAGTAAAACCATAGTTTTACTATATGCTGTAGCTACATGCAGTGTCACTTTACTATGTGGTAACTATAGGCCATATTAGTAGAATAGGAGTGATTGTAGAATCCGATGTTTTACTATGTTCTATAGTTATAGGACAGTATTAGTGAAATAATACCAATTGTGGAATCCGATGTTTTTACTACAGCCTATGGTTATAGGGCAGTACTAGTAGAACAGTATTATGCAATATTTACTACAGCCTGTAGTTACAGGGCAGTAGTAGGGAAATAGTACCAATTGTACAATTCAATGTTTTTACTACAGCCTATAGCCATAGGGTAGTAGTAGTGAAATGATACCAATTGTAGAATACATTGTTTTTACTATTGCTTATAGTTATAGGGTAGTAATTGATAGTAGAAGGTAATGTTTTCACTACACCCTATAGTTATAGGGTAGTAATTGATGGTAGGATGCAAAGTTTTTACTACCCCCTATAGTTATAGGATAGTATTAGTAGAATAGTACCAATAATATAATCTGATGTTTTACTACAGCTTATAGCTGTAGGGCAGTAGAATGCACTGGGTTTATTTATTTTATGTAGATCTTGAACCCAATCTGATCAGCCTGAAAATTGATGGATATATAGAAGCATACAAGGCACGGATATTGTGATTTATTTGTAATTTTTGGAGCTCTCAGCAGCTCTGAAAACCAATATTAAGCAATGCTGAAAGAGCATTTCTGCATAAATTGGCAGTTTGCAGATCATTAAATTTGTTTTTCAATCCAATCTTTTTACCAGGCTTTGGTATGATGCGTCTGCACATATGTCAATTTTTTGATAAATTTTGCGATTTTATCCGAAATAGAAACAGTGAATTGGTGATAGATTAATGTTGGTTTTAGCCCAGGTCACATCATTTCTGGCTTCTATGGTGCAGAGTTGCTTGAGATTGAAGTGGACACATGTACAACATTCACATGTCAAATAAAACTACCAGTTAGTTCCAGAGCTAAGCAGTTGCTTTTGTGCTTTAGTCATTGAGCTTCAAGTTCAGATGTCAATCCAAGTCTGATCCAGATCTGGTCAAGTGAAAAGATGGCAACATGGCATTGATAGACAGGCTTAGGCCTGATCCAGATTTTCCTGATGCTATGTTTATATACAACACCGTTTTATGTGACATGAAGCCAACTCTGCCATAATCACAGTTTGACCTTGTATAGTTCAATGATGTGATTTGGGCTAAAACCAACATTAATCCATNACNAATTCACTGTTTCTATTTNGGATAAAATCGCAAAATTTATCAAAAANTTGNCATATGTGCANACNCATCATACCAAAGCCTGGTAAAANGATTGGATTGAAAAACAAATTTAATGATCTGCAAACTGCCNATTTATGCAGAAATGCTCTTTCAGNATTGCTTAATATTGGTTTTCAGAGCTGCTGAGAGCTCCAAAAAATACAAATAAATCACAATATGCTGGCCTTGTATGCTTCTATATATCCATCAATTTTCAGGCCGATCAGATCAGGTTTAAGATCTACATAAAATAAATAAAACCAGTGCATTTCACTGCTCTATAGCTATAAGCTGTAGTAAAACATCAGATTATATTATTGGTACTATTCTACTAATACTATCCTATAAGTATAGGGGGTAGTAAAAACATTGCATCCTACCATCAATTACTACCCTATAACTATAGGGTGTAGTGAAAACATTACCTTCTACTATCAATTACTACCCTATAACTATAAGCAATAGTAAAAACAATGTATTCTACAATTGGTATCATTTCACTACTACTACCCTATGGCTATAGGCTGTAGTAAAAACATCGAATTATACAACTAGTAGGAGTGGGCCGGCACACGTGCGGCAGTACTGATTCAGCTACCAAAAGAGAAAAAAATATAATTCTGTGAATAGTTCAATTATATATTGTAGCATATATTTCATATTGTCTTGTTATTTTAATTGGATATCATTTTATCTAATTTTATCCAAATTTACACCAATTAATCCTATTTTATCTGAATTTATTTGAATTTATCCTATTTTATTTGAATTTATCCTATTTTATTTGAGTTTATTTGAATTTATCTGAGTTTATTTGAATTTATCTGAATTTATTTGAATTTATTTGAATTTATTTGAATTTATTTGAATTTATTTGAATTTATCTGATTTGATTTGAATTTATCTGATTTGATTTGAATTTATCTGATTTTATTTTATTTTATTCTGATTTTATTTCAATTTACATAGTTTTATCTCATTTGATCTGATTTGTTTACACTTAATTTAATCTGATCTGATTACATATAATAGCATCTGATTTGTTTCTGATTTTATCGAATTTTATTGAGCGGTGAAATATGCTATATCTTGATCACAAGAAATACCTGCAAATCTTGAGATTGAAGATCACATGATCACACATCACATCATGAAGATGAGTGAGGCACGTGATAGCATGAGAAATATTTCATTGCACTGAAATTACAGATCACATGATTAGCTACTGTAGAGTGTCTAGTCACATGATACCGTGAGAAATATCCCCAGGCTCTGGGGATATTGATGGCATGTCACATGATTTACAATATTGTGTTGGACCTCAGAGGTGTGAAGTATGCCACCAGAGATGAATTGAACCCAAGACCTCTGCTCAAAGCACGACGCGACTTGAGAGTGTGGGAGCCGACTTCCTGTTGGGGCGATTAAAATTCCATTGCTTTTGGTGGGACCGACTCAAATTAAAACTGATTCATAGCTGAATCAGAATTGNTNCNATTTCCCTNCTACTGCNNTNTTAACGTAACNGNNNACTTTCTTAATGTTACCACACGCCTCCATGTCATCGCACGCCTCCCACGTCACTGCATGCCTTCACGCTATTGCACGCCTTTATTGCTTCGATTTTCTGCCCCGTTTCGATTTTGCTTAACTTCTCCGAGATCTCTGATCTCCCTTCGACATCTCTAATCTCCCTCCGACATCTTTGATCTACCCTGTTTCCCCCGGGATCTCCGATCTCCCCATTNCCCGAGATCTCTGGTCTCCTTTGCTTCGTTGTTATCCCCGTCTGGATGCTTTTTCTTACCTTACTTACTGCTGCATTTATTCGTTACACCCCTAATGATCAGAGTTTTTAGCTTTCGGCCAGCCGGCCAGGTGAGGTATGGCTGGGCTGCGCGCAGACTGCAGTCTATGGTCCGCGGTCTCTGGTCCGCGGTCTGCGGTTTGGTCTGCAGTCTGTGGATTGATGGCCGATCCGGTCAGGTGAGTGCCATTTCTGCTGCTTCTCACATTGAGTGACGCTGTCAAAATTGACTGTAAAGAGGCTGTCAAAGGCGAGATTGAGAATTTTTCAATGATTGTGGTATGACAGCCTCTCTAAAATTGGCTTGTTATATTCACTAGGGTTGGTGATGGTCATCACCTTTGTTTTCAAAAGGGGTGGTACTAGTACTGGGCGAGGGCGCATGGAGGCGACGACGAGGGTGACATGGACATGGTGTGTGCCTGTGCAATGGTGCGGGCACGGGTAATGGAGCGGCGGTGGGCAGGCGATGGCGTGGGCATGTGTGTAGATGACGATGCGGTGAGGGCATGCGCGAGGGCGATGGTACAGGTGTGCGGATGACGGTGCGGGCAGGGATGTGATACGGCAGCGGGAACGGCCCACAAGAGGGCGTACTCACCTTGGTGCCCCCTGGGTTGCTGCTCCTACTATCTGGCACCCCTCGCATTCATGGTCATCTTGGAGGCTTGAGTGTGTGTTGCGTGCGCGTGCAAGGGCGTTGAGGTCGATGTGGCGACAACTTGGAGTTGCATTTCCAGGTTGGAAACACATTTCTCCCATGCCTCTTGAGTCGTTTGAACTACCACAAATGGCAGTTCAAAAGACTCTGTGCAGTTGGTGCCCATTCCACCGTGCGGGCGACACTTCGACTGTGCCATGTGAGCTGCCAAATCTGGCAGCTCAAACAACACAATTCAAGCTTCAAGCTTCAAGCCGTCACCGTGCCAACCTCAACACATTCACACTCAATACTCCGAGAAGAGCAATGGGTCGGACAACAGCCCAGGGGGGCAACAAGATAAGTTTGCCTGCACGAGTGATGCTTCAACTGCATCGTTTGAGCTACCATTTATGGCAGCTCAAACCACTCCCGTCGTCATCTCGCACAGTGCACACTCGCTCTCCATGCTGCCTTCACACCCCCTGCACCCACCACCTTCGCCGTGCACACCCGCCACCTGCCCATCACACACCAGTTTGCACTGCCTTGTCAAGCGCACAGCCCGTCGTGCCGCCCTCGCCCTCCCGCACATGCATGCTCATCGGCTGCTCTCTGGTGTGTGCACTGTGTCGCACCGCCCTCTTGTGCGCAGCTGCTTGCGCTGCCTTATCACCCATGCCCCATCACATCGGCCATGCATGCCATGTCATGCCCATGCTCTGTCATGCCGCCATCCTGCGCGCACGTCTCAGACGCGCCCGCCCCCACAGCAAATGGTGCGTACCCATTTCCACCACCATGTTGCGTGNNTACACACCACCCACCCACTCCCATCGCCATCTTGCATGGCCTCTGCATGTGCCCATGCGCTGCCTGCCTGTCGCATCCACCATCTCGCTGTCATGCCCCCATCGCACCTGCACCTGCTGCCATGCCGCGCTGCATTCTCGCATGCACACCCACTCTCCTCGGCCTCTCCTTCACACACCTGCGTGCAGTCTGGTCCCGTGACCTCCATGCCATGCTGCTCTATTGCATGGTGTGTACCCTCCCCTATTTCCCTATTTTTCATGTAGGGGACTCACCTCAAGGTGTGGGAAAGTTTAAGGCAGAATGCCTAACTGTCCCATGTCTCCGACGCACACTCCTGCTGCCCGTCTCATGCGCTGGTGCCTCTGCACCCATACCAGGCTTTGGGCCTTCCACCTCGAGCCGGACGTCGCCACCATGGATGGTCTACCCCTCCATCCTCCCTGCATCCACCACGGCAGGTGTCTCGTACACCCCCGCACCCATGTTGCCTCCCGACACCCCCTCATTGTCGCGCTCGATGTCCTCATTGCCCGCATCCACTGCCTTGCCATTGACACCTCCCAATATGCAACCGGGCTATGACATCAAGATCGTGTCATTGGCCAGCTCGGAAAACATCTTGCTTGCGAGTGATGTCATGCTCGCGCACACCCCCTCAATACCCCTCGCCACGAAGTGCATCACTTTGCAGGACGTGTTGCCCACTGCGGCCATGCAGCAAAAGCGAAGCTTGGTTGTGACTAGTTTGCATTCATGATTTGCAACATAGACAGTCTCTGTAGCTACTATTGTGTACGTAGTATAAAGTTCGGTTTGAATAAAATAAAACATGTTGTTCATGCACTCCCAATGCCCCGTTAAGCCAGGATTTATACTGTGAACATTCAACCTGACAGTGTAGAGCATGTACACTAAGTGAGACAGCATGAATATGAACTTTTTTCAACATCATCTATTTACAGCTATCGTTGAAGACTGGGTTCTACTGGGGACTACTGGTAGCTACATACGGTCTACTGACTAATTCCCGAGCTCTACGGGTGATATCCATAGCTCTACCGTAGATGCCCATAGATCAGGCACAGCTCCAGTTGATTGCTGACACTCCGGGCCGGATGATGTGTTTTCCTGATGGGGTATTATGTGCATTATTTCTTCACCATTGCTGACTTGTTTTCAGATATTGTTATGAACTGCCAAAGGGTTATCTTTTTCCTTTCTCATTACCTATCCACATGCACTGCATGGACAGCCTCCAGCCTATTTATCCAGATCATACAGTTACCATGGACTATAGCTACTCCTATCTATACTGCGCAGCATAGCCATACTACGCAGCGCAGCTGCAGTGACTCTTACTGTACAGCATTGTCATTATGACTCTACTGTACAGCCTGCCTCTTCTGTACTTATAGGTCTGCGCTGAGGACTGCTGTTCCTCAGCTTGACCACTTCGCAATCCATAGATCCTTGTGGTTCTATCTGACTGCCAGTGCCTCCGCTCACTNGCTCATCTCCCTCTGCTCTTATTCGCCTTCTGCTGTCGCCAAGGCCTCATAAGCCAGACCCTTCGCTCGCAGGTGTAGCCTGAGGACGACTCGCTACGCTCAGTCTCTAAGACCCTCAAGGTTCTTAGCAATATAGGGTTTGACAGAGCTGCTACGTTTTGCAGCATGTTCCAAGCCTCCGAAAAAGGGCATCATGGGAAGAGGCTACAGGAAGCGAAACACCTTCATGCGAACAATGGGAGGCGCACGAGCCTATATCACGAACACATTTAACTGCTATCACGGTCAGCAATCAGTATGGGAATCGTATGCGCGACGTTGCAGCATTCGAAAGCGCCGCCGCGGCGCATGGAGGCAATAGATCTGGGCGAGCCTTCCGAATTCACTATAAGGGGAGCTACGGATGGTCAGCTGCCCAAACAACTCATAACCATCAAATGCTTACGATTAGCCATCCCACAAAAGCCATTCGCGCGATGATCTTCAGATATTGTGGGGCTAGCAGTGGTGGTGGCGTCGCTGTCAATGAATCGGTGAACTTGCAGCTCTGGCGTCACCGTCATCAGGCGACATCAATTATTATCCTGAACATAACAGAAGACACGGTGAAGCGGTGTCAGTGCAGAATGGCCTCTTTTTAGCATGCGAGTGGAGGTTTTCTGGCGCTTTGGGTAGTAGAAGAGAGGTGCGTTGCCTACGCGGATATACTTGAGAGAGCCTGCCACTCTTTCAGAATATCAACCCACAGGTTCAGCACGGACATGAATGCGACTCACATGTGACTACTACGAGGTAAGATGTTATTCATGCTGGGTGCCTTTCCTTTCCTTTAATGCAGCAGGTCCGGTATGGCGGAATTCAGCGAGAGGCGTAGAGGTTCTAAGGAGCCCTTGGAAACCAGCCTATGGGCGGAATCATGGCGATGCATGTTACGACCGGTCACCGGTGACGATTATGTTCACCGACTCCGGGAGTCGCACTACTTTTGAGTCAAACAATTGACTGCCCTCAGCGTCAGCTTCAGGATTCCACGATGCATCGTCATGCGTGTAGGTCCTAGGACGACAAAGTGAGGGGAGTAGGATTGACTCGTCCGGTGGCGCATCGTAGCTCTGATGGATCCGACTAGCGATCTGGGATCAGAAGACGCGAACCATGGCAGGAGGTAGAATCTTGCAACGCAGACGTCGTCATCTGGCCATGCGTTGGGCTGGGGTGGTAGGACGACGCCCGAAGTCATCATCGTGGGAAGGAAGGATCCAAGGTTTATTCCGGCGCAGTCGGAATCCGAGCGTTCCGAAAGCGCCCATGACTTCAGGCACTACTTACTTACTAGTGAGCCCAACGGCCTCTTCACAACTGTATCGGTATTGGCTCGGGAAATACTACGACATAATCATTGCAACTCGAGTCCCAGGAACAAGGGTATGTACTAGCTCAGCCCCCCGTAGCGGACAAGTATCTTAGATGGGCTGGTAAGGTCTTCCGTCGCAAAGACTCGAGACAGCCCCTGACAAGTGCACGATTAACGCCATGGCGTCTTAAAGTGAGTCGCATCTCTTTGTTTAGTAATATGATCCACCTTTCGAGTCGGACGAGCTCTCCTTTGCTGACCGTCGACGTCTCATTTCTTATCTCAATTATAGACGGAATGAGGTCAAGTAACCGTCGACACGGGGCGGAGAAGGCGAGTTTTCAATCTATTTCTCCTTTCTCAATCTCGGAAGGTTTAATCGTGCCGCCGCACCATTTGACTCGTTGGCTCAAATGTGACCGAGGTGGGCATCGAATTGAGCTTCAAGTGGAATTCCTCGCCGCTATTTTCGCCGACGCGTTTAGAATCTCGAGATCACCACTGCGAACGGCCAAGAATCAATGCGAGTGCGACTCGTTTGGATGGCAATCCCTGCCTGAGAAGCGGCATAATGAACCCCTGCGATGCCGGAATATTTCCTCCATAGCGAAAAGTATGTAATTAGTTTCAAGACCACGAAGATGGATGATGCAGACCGCATTCTTAATATGCAAGTAAACGGCCCCGTGTCACGACAAGAATCGGGAGACGACGAATATGGACCTCCGGGGATCCGTTTATGGTAGGAGAAGTACGACCTACGAGACCCATTCCCTCGGCGTTCAACCCTGCTAGCCCGCCGTTTGCAGTCATCGGTTCTGCCAACATCGCGTCCGAATTGGTCCTGCCTCCCTGGATCCGCGGCCTTGCCCTTGCCCTTGCCCTTGCCCTTGCCCTGGTCCAATATGGAGCTCTTCATCTTGTTCGTCGTCATCCTTCTCCGGCTCTTCCCCCGCCACTGCCCTTCCACCCCTGGGGGTGGGTGAACGGCTCTCGTGGCGCTTCTCAGGTAGTCGAGAGCTGGTGCTCGCGGTACTACTGTCAGTGGCAGGAGCATATGGCTTGAACATCAAATGCCAGTAGATCCGACAAATATGGTCTGTAGCCCCATTCGAAGACATTCAGCGCGGTTTCGGGTTGGTATGCAAGAGGTCAGAGGAAGTGTGGCGCTGCAGCGGGAGTGAGGGTTTGTAATTGGGTTCAAATTCTCCGTGGTTCCGGAGGTCTTCTATACAGAACTTGCTGCGCTATGTCGTCACCGGAGGATCAAAATTCAAAAAAAATGCGGGATGCATGGACGGGCTTAGGGTTTCGTGGTGCGTTGCTGTTTTGTTGGATATCGTGTCAGCTTCGGCATCGGTATAGGTCCGAGATCATCGAGGTACTGATTAATGGCTGGATCCGGTGCTAGACAGAACCAGGGGGTGATGGTCGAGTCTCACTCTCAGGCTATCGGAATCGTGGCGCGAAGAATGTCGGTCTGGCCACATTTGTTACCATTTGTTACAATATAGGGCGTGGAGGTTACAAGGGAAGGAGTAGCAACAGTACGGCAAGACACGTCGCTCATATAGTCCTTAGATCACAGCTGGCCACCGGCGGTGTCCTTGGTATTGCTTTATTCAGCGCCTCTTCAGCTCAAGCCCCTTAAAGGATATTCAACGGCTCCTGCGACCAAGTATCACTCTTCATCTGAATTCAAAGGCTTATAAGTACAAAACACCACTTATTCCCTTTGAACCTGAGCTAATTTCCATTCCAACCAACCATAAGTTACCACTGCTCCTGAATTGTGACCGCCGAGGCCACAAAATTATTCACGCGACAGGCCATACCACTTCAACGGATTCCGGTAACTATTTGCCCTGGTGTCTGCCAATCATATGCTCAAACGTCGTGGTCGAAGCAAACGAGTTAGTAATTGTTCATTTTGCACAAATCTGACCTGTTTCACTCGCGACTTCTTCTTGGCCTCTTGAATGATCCACCGTGACTGCAGTTCGTTGTAAGCGACGAGTAAATTGCTATATGCATCTCTCAGCTGATTGTAGTCGGGATTGTCTAGGTTCTTGGGGTTGCGCAGGATAGAAAAGGCCCTTTTCAATTTATCGAGGGAGGATGTATCGAACGATGACCGCGTTGCTTGAAAGGAAGCGTATTTTTGGAAGGCATCGGGCCCACCCCGGCTGGTGTCAGGTACGGTTCGCCTACAACGGGGACAAATTCGTTGCCTGATCATCCTTTCTCATCAACTCTACGATGGACATATACGTGGGGTGGAGAAACTCACATTTACAGCAAGGAATCGTTTCCTATTTGGGATATTAGGTGCGATGAACTACGTCGCAAATGTTGTAAGACTGTCGATTCTTCTTTCGGAGGGGGAAGGGCGTAGGGTGATAGGGCAATGGCAGGCAATTGTGGAGAGTCTCTGACTTGACAGGCAGGTTATATAGACCACACCTCGGAGGTACATACGTTTCGGCAATGATGCTTTAAGCACAACGCCTCCAGAGCCTTCAATGCGCCTCCATACGCTTCTGCGCAAACAAGGAGAGGCGTACCGGCTGAGGCGCATACGTCACTCTATAATTGCAATCGAAGATAACGGCACCGTCGAAGTGGGGCTCACCTCATCTACTTGCAGGGAGGCAGGAACAAGGATCCGAGTCACGGTCACCACTTGAACTGGATCTAGAGCATGTGTCCGGGGGCTTGACGGAAGGAGGTATCCAAGACTTTGTCAGCAGTCGTAGAGACCGACTCGGACTCCGAATACTCCGCTCAGGCCTCTCGAGAGTAAGTATCACCAGCAGCCAGCCTGAGTGCGACTTTGACTCAGATATGCTACTCACATCGGGAAAGGATGACTTGAAGTTGCTCTTCGCTAGGAAAAAGAACACCTCCCGCACTGTACCGGTTTCAATCTCGAATTCGTGAAGGTCAAGGTCCTGCAGCCACAACGGGCCACCATAGCTTCGATTTCTCCCAGCGATATACATAGGAAGCCAACAAGACCGAAGAGGCATCATATGCATATATATATATCACTGCCTAAAT
>SEOQ01000913.1:0-11037 GCA_004679275.1 Dentipellis fragilis
AACAACCGCAGAGTATGAGGTGCATCGCAATCGAGCAACGGGCCAGCCTGCATAGAACTTATTGGCGAACATGTAGAAAGCCTATTGCAACTCGCAAGGCGCTAATGGAAGTGGAAAACGTGCGCCCCACGACCGCTGATCGTCGTGATTATTTTGCGGCGATAACTCATGTCATATGAGGGTCTCGAAAGCTTTTTGTTCCTTGTTGCTGCCGTTATCTACTCTGCGCCGTTGTCAATCCTATTCGCTACGCACGCCCGGTACGTTGATTCCTATATACAAAGCATTTATCCATAGCGCTCGGGATTCTCATGCATCTTACCCTCGTCCGCTCATGTTATGAGTACACACTACGGATCAGAAGTACTAGTGCACTCGGAGCATCGGCATAAACACCTTACAATGTGACAAACGCGTATATACCAGAACGAGCCACAGAGGCTGGTAAGCAAGCCGAATCCACGTCGGAGTGCGCACCGGGCCAATCTCGGTCCAGGCGCTATATTTGCCTACTAAACAAGAACAAGAATTGTATGCACGAACAGAACAGATCCGGAGAGATTATATAGAGATAGATGACTACATATGTATATGTACACAGTACAGTTACCGACGCCGACGTATATCATTATGCACACGGGCAATTGAAAGAGTCGACATGCGTGGGATGAGATGAGATGAGTGACAAGTGAATCAATGAGTGATGAGCGATGAGTGATGGGTGTCAATGAGAGAAGCATGGGCAAGGGCGAGGGCAAGGGGAATATGCTGGAGGGGGGAAGACGCCGCCAGGGGCAGGGCCAGGGCAGAACAGGAAGCACAGCGCAGACGCGGTCCATCGGGCGTTACGATATGAGCCCGTGCTCGCGCAGGAGCGCGCCCCATCTATTTCGGGATCACATTCAGTCAGTTCGGGTTTCGGAGGCACGCGCTCGCACGTGGAGCGGGAAGGAGAAGCGAAACCGCACGCACTCTTCTTTTTCCATCTCCGTCTGCGCGAGGCGCCGTTTCAGATGTCTGTGGGAGGCCGGCTTATCAGTACGCGGGCAAAGAATTGAATGAAAGGGAGTGGGAACGGAACGGCACGCACGAGTTCTCCTGCCGGTACGAGTTGCGCTCTGCCTTTGCCTGCCGCAGGTCCTGGGTCATGGCCGTCCACGCCTCCTCGTCCGGCAACTGCGCCTCGGTGTACATCTTATCGAGCTCCTCGTTGAACGCCTGCGGTACGTGGACAGTACTTCCCCGTCAGCCAACAGCAAAAAAGACGATACACCGGCAGACCGGTCCGCACCTCATACATGATCTCCTTCTCGGCCGTTGTATCCGCCAGAAGATCCTTCACGAGGTCGCACTGCCGCTTCGCATTCTGCAGCTCGGTCCGTGCTTTCTCCAGCAGCGCGGCCTTCTGCAGCCACAAACCCGGGATCAGCGGCCGTCCTCTCGCCGCCACAAGTAAGGGTCGTACGCACCTCTTTCAGATCCGCAGCGAGCTTCTCCAGGTCGAGGCCCAGCGCGTTGTGGTGCTCCAGTGCGCCCTTCAGCACCCCGTCCGCATGGCCCGCCGCGTCGTCGATCTGCCGCGCCAGCTCCTCCGCCTCCGCCCGTGCGGCGGACGACGGGCCAGCGGACGGCGACCGCGTCGGCGTCAGTGGGGAGTCGAACTGCGTTATGGACTGCGTCCGCCCGAGTCCGCCCTCGCGCCGCTGGATGACCTGGTGCAGCTCTTCCATGCGCTCCTGCGCATCGCGGGTCTGCCGAAGAACATGAGTACGGGACGCTGATGATGGACGTGCTGAAGAACGGGGCGCACCTTGTACTGGCTGCTGCTCTGCGGCCGTGCGCACGACGCCGCGCGATAAGGGCGTCTGTGGGCGCCGCTGCGCCTCCTCGCCCATCTTCTTGAGATTCACGTGTAGCTTCTCCGCGTCCATCCTGATGCGCTTGACTGCCTTCCGTGACGAGTTGATCTGCATGTATATGCTGTCAGCGACTATTTGGCGGGATATTGGGCTGACGACACGTACGTCTACCTTCGTCGCCTCCGCCTTCCGGATGAGCCTGTTCATCGTGTCTTCGTTCTTCGACGACTCCACGGGGGAGGGCGCCGACGCCGACGACATCTTGGTCACCCGCGTCTGAGCGAGCCCCGACCCGCGGGCGGCCACCGCCTCCACCGAACCACGCAACGGGGGAGTCTCCACTACGCTTTTCGTTGGTGACAATAACAACTTCGTTGGCGACATCTTCGTCGGCGACGTCGACACTTTCTTGATAGACAGCGGCTCGACCTTGCCCATCGTAAGCCTCGGCAGTGTGCCCGCCATCTTCGGCGTGACAGCCATGTTCTCTGCAGGATCGAACGGCTGGCGCCTGCTCCGCGGGAGCGGCGACGCCGTGCGGCGCGGTGTTGTCGGGAGCTGGCTCATGTTCACGAGTGTCGTCTCGAGCGCGGCTTCGATCTCGTCGGAGCTGCGGAACGGCGTGAGCTCTGCGGTGGGGGATGGTGGAAGTGGTGATGGCGAGCGCGGTCCGCGTGGGTGGGGCGCCGATGTGGATGTGGAGGAGCGGTGCGAGAGGGCGGATTGTGGGCGCGTAGGCCGCTCAGGCTCTGTCGGTGCTGTGGATTGTGGCCGGGTGACGGGTGTGGTGGGACGTGTTACACGGGACGCGCGAGATGAGGGACGGATGCCTTGTGGTGGCTCCTCTACAAACGCATCATTCAGAGCCATTAGCAAAAGCCTTTGTGCCAAAGCGCAATAGGCTTACCCTCGTATATTGTCTCCTCCACCGGCTGCTCCCATGACAGCGTGAGAGGCGGTCCTCCATGCTGATTCTGGCTATTCTGCCGCGCGAGTTCGAGCCGCCTCGTGAGATCCCACTCGGACTCGTCCATATCCTCCACCGGCTGCGGCATCGTCACCGTCTCCTCATCGTCCTCCGCCGGCGAGCTTGCATATCCTGACATCCTCTCCCTCGACACCTCACGCGACTGCGGCTGCGATCGCGAGCGCCTTGGTGAGCTCTCCGCGCTCATGGGCGACTTGCTCCGCTTCTTGAGCAGCTTCCTTGAGCGCGACGACGAGCGGCTGCCCGCGAACGAGTCCTCGTCCATGCTCGACATGCTCGTGGCCGCAGTCACCGTCGACTTGGAACTGTGCGAGAACCGCATGAGACTCCCCTCGGAGGTCGTGTAGGTCGACGAGCGGGATACGAACGACTTCGTGCGGCGGTGGCCGCTGATCGACCCGCCGAACAGGTCGCCCTTGGACGAGCCTGGCAGCGCGCCGAAAAGGTTCCGCGAGATCATGTCCAGGCCGAAGATGGCGGCGCGCGAGCGGGTCGAGGCTGTTGGAGTTGAGGGTACAGAGTTCTTGCCCGTACCGAATTTGAAGAGACCGTACTGGTGGACTACGAGGCAAAATATTGGATGTCAGGAATTTGCAGAGTCATGAGAACGAAATGATACACACTAGTATGTACAATCCGGTCAGGGACGCGGAGGGTTTGAACGATATCTTCCTCGCCTTCGTCGTTTGGATCGCTGGAGGTCACGCTGTAGCGCGACAGATCGCCCGCCATGGGCTGCAGGCGTATTGAGACATACGGCGGCGCATTCATACCGAATGGAATGGGGTCTGCTGAGCCTAGTGGGTCGATGTGTACAATAACCTTGGTCTGCGGCAGCGAATTAGTCAGGGTTCGGTAAGGAGGGGCAATCGTCTCTACCTTCTTGGTTTCTCGCAAAAACGCAGTTCGCTGGTAGAGGTTATAGTACGTGCGCGCAAAAGTGACACGCCCGCCTTTCGATTCTACCTCTCGTTCTTCTGCGCGAAGAGCTATAGAATTGCCGGTCTTCGTTCGGTACTTGGCCTGCACATGCCACAGCTTTTCCAGGAAGCGCTTCTTTTCCGTCTCCGAGCGGACAGGATTGAGGCCTACAGGTGCGGGAGGGAATACAACAGACAAGGCACGAAATGGACGGCCTGACCATCGGTCAGTCTGATCTTGTGGTAGGACCTCCAAATACAAGTGGAAATCTAGCCACCGCCCCGTCAGCTCGGTCGGTCTCATTCTTCGGAATGATTAGGGAGCTTACCAGAACCCCCAACATCAGTAGCTACGACGTCGGAGACATCGAACACGCCTTTGCAGCTCAGGCCACTCTTCTTCAACCCTGACGGTAGCTTCCCGCTTTTATTCACCTTGTCTGCCTGATCGATACCTGATAAACTCCGCCCGGTTTTCTCCCCATTCCCGGGGCGCTTCACGAGGATCAGCTTATCGTCGAACAAGAACAGCGTGCAATGCAGTGTTTCGAGCGGCGATAGGGGAGTTTCCGCAAGCACATCTTGCACGTCGATACAGTCGATGAAGTGTCGGGAGTTCGAAATCAAGTTGACTGGAAAGCCGTCGACGCTCGCCTCGAGGCAGGTCAAAATGGTTGCGCGTTTCGTTTCGTCATCCACGTCGGCCTGTGCGATCTTGCTTGCAATCTCGTTAGCCTCAATCAGTTTGGCGCGCTGGATGTCACCCGGCGGCATGCGCTTGATCATAGTGCGAAACAGGAGGGTGTAACGAGGGATGCGCTGAACAGGGTCCATCAGTAGCTCGCTGAGACCGATGCGATTCTTCGTGTCAGCAGAAGAGTATTTGATTCGCTGCAGTCTGATTAGCGTCGCATCGACTGGAACCCGGTGATGAAATACTTACATCAATAAATCCTGCGAAGCTGGATGACCGTCTCGTCATATCCTTCAATATTTTCTGTGCTTCTTCTCGTTTCGAATAGTACTGTTTGTACCGTTCGAATCCGCGCCGCTCCTTGAAATGGCGCAGTACGACATCTCCCACTGATCCCACCGTCTGTGGGCCATCCGGCAACATCATCTTCTCTAGATCGGAGAGAAGAGCCTGATTTACGGGCAGCAAGTCGTCGAGGTTGCCGAATAGCGTCTTCGCCTCGTAGGCGGGGATAATTGCGGTTTCCTTGCTACGCGCAAAGGAGCGCAAAGGATCGGCGTAGTCTTGCTTGAGTATATGGAGTCGTTTGACATAAGAGCGCTCGGTGGTTACGAGTTCGGTGATCAACTCTTGGATTGCAGACGTGTCGGTCATGTCTTGTATGCGAGATTCTGTGTCCTATAAAGAGAGTTCTCGATTAAATAACGCTGAGACACAGTGGCGACACAGATATGAGAACCATCGGACTAAGATCCAGATCCACGACGTTGGGTTCAGCTTGTCCCTAAGCATGCCACACTTCTCCCATGATCTTTGCGCGCAGACTCTGAAACCCCTGGCCGAGAGAAGCATGTATAAGTCGAACTCACGCGTTCCTCTGCTAAAGCCTCTGCACTTGGAGCCTCCTGTTCTTCGAATTCACTCAGAGGATCCCCCAATGATTGGATGAGTTCCTGAACATCTACGGGAGCTCGATCAAGCACAAACCACAATTTGACATAAGATATAAAGCACACCTAGTGCAATGCCCCTCCCGTTCTCGCTTTCCACCACTACCCCGCAGTAAAAGACGCGTCGAGTGATGCCGGGCTGCCTCGGTTTAGATGGACCCTCCCAATCATCGCCTCCCGAAAGCGGTACGGTTTTTCTTGGGGAAGTGCTGAGCGCCATTATCTGTATCCTCTTATCCGCAATGCCACAGCACACGATTTGGGAAGAGGAAGAGCCAGGGCGGAGAAAGGGGGTATAGGCGTGGTGGTACAAGTCAAACGGAGCTCGGGGAGTGTGTTGACGATTGTTGTGCGCGACGCGCTTGGCCTGAATCACGTGGCCGTCGCGTATGAGGAATTTGTAATTGGGTCACCGCTGAGCGTCACGGAGCGTGACAAGGCTGCTCGTCAACGTCGACGACGATGGCGACCACGAATAGCTCGAGCTCATCAGACGTGACACCGACGCCCGGGACGTATGCGCCCTCATATAGGCGGCCCCCATCTGTCGCCAGCACTGTTCGCGCTCACCCGCTCGCTTCCATCCCCGTTCCGCCAGACCCACCGGAAGTTCAGGCTGCTCGGTCCAACAGTCGCATACCCGTGACCCCTGCCGTGCTCCGGGCTATATTCTCGTCTTCACGTACTGCAGGAGAGGAACGATCGCTGTCACGGGTGGCATTTTTCCGGTTCGTCGAATTGAACGCGTCAAATTGTTGCTCGATGCTGACGGTTCACACAGATTCACGGGCTTTCTGCTTAGTTGCCTCGGCATCAGCCTAATAGCAAACAAAGGCTGGGGCATTAGGACTGGTGCAGCACTCCTTGGTGTTGGCAAAGTGTGAAGCTTGGAACATGAACAAGTCGCGTTCGGTCACAATATATAGTCCCAACATCGTACGTATGTCCATTTTTCATGTATGGTCCTCGCTGTACCCTGACTCACGAAAGCAATCAGATCAGGTCGACTTCCCCCCTTCCTCCTGATATAATAGCAACCGCCTTCGAACTCATGTCCAATATACCCCCACCTTCATACGCCACCATATCGCTTTCATACCCACTTTTGCCCTCTACATTGCGTAGCGAGTCAATGCCGAGAAGACGCTCCAGATTCAGACTGGCCATAGCGGCTGCTTGTTCCTTTGTGATGCGCCCTCCAGCGTCAATTCCCGCCTAGCCAATGTGTCATCAGTGCGCGGCTCGTGGAGAAAGAGCAGCAGGTGTACCCAAGCGATGTCGAACCGCGTATGCGTGGCATACGTGGCTTCAGTGATGCCCAACCCGACGAGAACATTGTGCTCAAGCAACTTGACGATTGCCGTGTCATTGGTTAGCGGAGGCCCTGGAAGGCTGACGGCACACAAGTCAGTATACGCGGCAGATATAACAGAGCAAGCGCCTACATGCGACGATCATCCCAAGTCATGGGCACCGGCCTGGATGGAATCAAAATGACGCCCACACCCGCATCTCCGATCTCCTTTGCCAACAAATGCGCCTCTGTCGCGCCCGCAAACACCATCTGCATCTTGGAGCCTCTGTTGTTTTCCACTTCCTTCTTCAGTTCCAACAATCTTGCCATCGGGTCCGCGCTGTCCACGTGCACCACAAGCGGTACTACGCCCTCCGCTGCTTTCCCGAACCACAACCCCGTCTCTGTGTGTCCCTCGACGTCTTCCTTTCCCATCAACAGCCGGCGCAGAACAGCAATGCGTGTGCTGAGACTCGCGGTGGATTGTGCGCCGACAAAATTAATGGCGGGCGGACGGTGGACAGAGTAATGCAGTGCGGAAACGGGCTGGATAATGGCACCAGGGGAGAGGGCATGTGCAGAACCGGTGCGGAAGGTCGTGGAGAGACCTGGAATGACACGGTCGGCGAATTGGGCATGAGAGAAGGAGGTTGCAACAGTGACGCCCGCTTGATGGGCGAGTCTTTGTGAGGGTGCGCCGTGATAGTCAGAACTGCTGTACGCTAAATATCGAAAGTATGGAAGACTCACAGTGCATTGCGTGTCTGGAATTGCAAGGCGTCTGCCGCGCGCACTACGCCCGCAACGTCTCCAAGAATGGGAGGCACGGCGCCCGCGAAAGCGTCGTACAGCTGGCCGTCGCCGGTGCTATATTCGTATTGAATTTCCTCGAGACCCAAAGGTGAGCCGAACGATATCAGCGCAGGAGCTAGGGCGCCTCCATGCAGATCGACAACCCGTGGATCTCGTCCGCTCTCACCAAACGCCAGCGCAGCGCACGAATCCCCAGTCCCGGCGCACAGCACTTTACCTTTCTCTACTACCACCATCCCTTCCTCTACGCTCCCCAGCTTCCGCTACAGCGCGCGTATCAAAGCGCGTTTCCAGCACATCCCCCGCCTTCGCCCTCACCATCATTTCCGACACATTCCTAAACACGATCCTCTCCTCCGTCGTATCAACTTTGAGCGGCGGCAGACCCTCCCACTCAACCGTCCTCTTTCGCTCACGCTTCCAATCCGGTACCTCGGGCAGCTCCCTCCACTCGGGTTCGTCCTTTCCTCTTCCCACCATGACCTCGCCACTCCCCGCGCCCTCGTCATACTGCACCCCGGGCGGCGGTACGGGGGATCTGCAGCGTCCCGTCGATCCAGACGCGCTTGGGGCGTCGCGCCGAGCCGCAGGGGGTGTGAGTCCCAGAGCACGACATCCGCATCGTAGCCCTCGCGCATGAGCCCGATGCGGTGCGCGAGGCCGGCGGCTTGGGCAGGGGTGGTGGTGAGGGAGCCGAGGGCGAGGCCCGCGGGAAGGCCGTAGTAGTAGGCCTGCTGGGCTTGATAGAGGAGCTCGCGCGCAGAGGTTGCGGGGTGGTCGGTCTGATAGGGTGAGGTGAGATGGTGGGAGGGCTGTAGGGGGACGACCTGCCTTCATTATGACGGAGATGTTGTTGTCGGCAAGGACTCGGGGTGCAAAGACGGAGCCGCGGAAGGACTCGCGCTTGTTCCTATATTGTGAGTGAATAATCGATACTTTCTTGGAAACACATCTTGCTAACCGATACGTGCTAGCAAACAGCGCCACGGCAGGAGTTCCTCCCCAACTGCGTGGACGTGAGTTCCAGATGTGCCAAGAAGCGAGTAACATCGCGCTCACGTTCTCTTTAGGATATCGGGGACGAGGTATGCCTCTGCGGCATGATGGAATGACGCAATCGGGAATTTGAACTCGTTGCTGAGCTGTCCGCCGCATAAAAAAATCATCCACCTGAACCGCTCCCAGAAGTTGCATGCTTACTCGTACTATCGCATCAATATCCACGGCCTCATAACAATGGTTCGAAATCTACCCGCCGTCAGACAATCCACAACTGCTTCCCGTCCATTGCAAACTGTACGCACCTTCACGCGCCCGCGCAAAACATCCACCAATGCCTCCCACTTCAGGTCCTCCGGGAATTGACCGCTCAACGAACCCCACAGCCCCGCTTGGGCCTTCTCGCAATACGCGTCCTGTGCACCCTTGATCTTCTGTGCCTCTGCGTACGCAGAGCGGAATGACCACGCGGAGTCCATGCGCGTTCCATACCGGTCCAGGTTCTCGCCACACGATTGCCTGTCGCACAGCATGAGTGGATCACCTGAGCAGATAACTGACAAAATTAATGTACTTCAGGTGCCGCCAGCGCAGAGGGGCGGCTTCGTCAATATTTGAGCCATTCAATCCGTGTGGAGGCTCGATAATCATCGAGGTCGGCGAGCCATCGGAAGTCTTTCGTGGCTTCAACATGAACGCCTGGCCACCTGCAGAATCGGTCTCGCGTCATTATGATATATATTAACACACATGGTTGAGGAAATGATACCGATGGCATTCGCGCTGCCGGGCAAGACCTGCACGGAAGTCACCCCACCTGCGATGGCGAGCGTGAGCGCCTCGTCGTGCGTGTGGAACCCGTCGATGCTCCTCAGCCAGGGCAGAATTGGCCCATTCGGGGAATTCAGTTCGAATGTGCCTTTGAATATAGACCTTCAACTTTAGCAATCGCTCACTTCTAACCGCTGGAGACGATACACACCTCGCAGTTCAGGAAGCGCGTATATCCCCAGATGCGAATGCAGGTCCACTAAACCACCACCCCACCACCACCATTATTGCCAGCCTTACCACAAAAGCACAGCGACGGAATACCGCACCTAATCCCGGCGTAACCCACGCCCCCTCCGCATCCACCACATTCCTATCGACATTCTCCAGCTCCTTCAACATACCCTTCGGCACGTACCCAAGCGCCTTCACAATCCCCTTCTCGAGCAACACATCCCCATAAATCACCTCCGTGCCATCATGCGCGCCCGTCCACACCGTCGCATTGCGTATCAGCGTCGGCCGCGTTCCAGGCTCGTGCCTGTCGGACTCCTTCCGCTCCGCAAAGCGCGCAGGCGGNCCNGGGGCCGCCTGCAGCGCGGCGCAGCGTGCGAGGATGGCGGCTGCGTTGCGCGGGACGCGTTGCGTGCTGCTGATGCTGGTTGCCCCTCGAAGGAACGAGGTGTTGGTGAAGATGCTGCATGCTAGGAGGAAAGTGCCGAGAGCGGCGAGAATGATGGGGAAGGAGACCCGCAGTGTGCGGCGGCGGCGGTCGCGAGTACGGCCGCGCTCGACCTCAAGGTCTGGATACCATTCCCAGGGCTTCGACATGGCAGGGATGAGCAAGAGGTGGGCGCTCATGCACATGCCTGGTCGGCTGCAAAGTAGCTGGTGGGCAAAGGCATGCCGAGGTGCATGGTCTTGGGATGGCAATTAGCGCCTGCTTCACTCCGCAACCAACGTACCTGCCTGTGGTACGCGCACCATGCGGTCTGAGATGAATTAGGGGCGGTTGTCGCAAGGTCGGTTGGTGTGATGTTCGTGAAGTGCCATAACCAAGCGGGCACTTCAACTTGAACAAATGTAGGCGATACGTATTAAATACGTGACTCTGCTGGCGGTAGCACCGTGAACTAACAGTCGAGCTGGAGCTCAAAACAACAAGTAATCTGTCACTTGCACGTTCCTGCCAAGCAATTGCGATGCTCAAGGCGCCGTCATCGCACGTCGTCGTAGGCGAGTAAAAGCCGAAGATAGCGATACCTCATGAAAGTCGTCACAAACGAGTAGCGATACAAGAAAAAACACTGATTTGCACAACAAAGAAATAACAAAAGAGAAGCAAGAGGCATACTTCCTCACATCGAGTGCCGAGGCATCCGCGCCTCAACCTCGCCCACGCCAATCCATCATCACCATCCTCACCGAGCCGCCATCCTAGCCGTGCAACCGGCAGTGCCCAGCCATGGACCGAAGCAAAAAATGCATACCACTGCAGCATACCATACCACTCGACCTCAACGACAGCATACGGGACACGAGACACAAGACAAAAAGCGGAAAGCAGGACAAAACAAACGCATAACGCATAACCGTGGCCTCGCTCGCCTGTAAAAAGGAGCTACGCACTCGGCGAAGCATTTACCTGCCGCCCATCATCCTGATCCGGTCGGGGTGCATGCCGCCCGGTCCGCTGGGGGAAGGACCGTTAGTGGAGCCTGGAGAGGGGTTACCGTTCACGGGCGGGGG
>SEOQ01000914.1:0-11029 GCA_004679275.1 Dentipellis fragilis
TTCACGGAGCCTTCCTGCGCTACGCCATGCCACCAGTACGCTGAGGTGAGCCTCCTCCTAACTCAAGGGGTATTGATGCAACAGCTCATGCGTCGAGGCTCCTAGTCTTGGCGGGTAGTCGCTGTTTCCCGCTGTCCCCCTCGAGTTAGATGTGTTCGGCGCCGGGGCCCGCTGCGCGGGCTCCCCCAATCTCACGTTCGTTTGTTGTTGTTGCTTGTTGATACCTGTTATGCTTGCTGTTTATCCATTTGCCTTTGCTCATTCCCCCATTGCGTGATCGGTGCAACGACCCGTGAGTCCAGCCCATAGAACCTTAGATTCGTAACTCATCAGTCATGTCCAGAACATGGCTGCGGATAGGCTTGGTCTCTCCATTGGTATTTGATGGGCGTCAACAAGTGATCATGATGACCTGTCTGTCAGACATCATGCTGTCAATATAGGCGCAGGTTCAAGTCTATATAGCTTGGCTTGCCGACTGATGTTTTCTACTCTCTTTCTCTTACCCCGATTCACTCATCATTGCGCAAAGGATAGAACGGGCGTTGTCTACGTCTGCGTCTGCATCCTGGACGGCGGGTCGGGATGCATCTGACATGTCCCGAGACCTTCTTCGGAGATCCTCTGATTCCGCTTGGATTGGGAGCGTTGACATACGGTGAGCACTCCAAACCTACATCCCCACGAAATTATCTCACATCAAGTTGCTGGCAGGGTGTTTCATGATCCTGTTCATCCTGTCAGCGCACATCCTATGGTAAAACTTCTAGTGATCTCCTAAGCACGGAATCGACAGTCTAACGCATAAATGGCAGCGCGAGCAACGAATGTGGCGAGCCCGTGCCTAAAGCCAAGGTGTACCTTTTCGTCGTGATTTCGGTCATGTTCTCCGTGGCGACCGCGCACATCGCCGTTGTCATTGCGTTCGCGGGGATGTGGCCGCAATTGCAACAGAACGCGTCCTCGAAAGATATTGCGCTCGCTGGCCGCTTGCAGCTCGTCATTACCTTCGTACCAGTAGCCAATGTGCGTTTTTTATACCAGTCCCGGTGATCCGGAACACGATCGAGTACCCCACAGTATTTACTTAGCGGTCTCGTTGCTGCGTGGCGAGCGTGGTTGCTTTGGGGCAGAAAAGTCAGGTTCTTCCTCATTGGTGGGTTATTGTCATTCTCTGTCGAGCGTCGCTGACATTATTCACTTCCGTGCAGCGTTGTACGGCATAGGGATCGTCGTGATACCCATAGCGTTCTGGAAGCAAGTCTGCTATGGTCAGATAATAGGTACCGTCCTGTCGACCGTCGACATCATAAGTTCGGTCTTGCTGCTCGCCTTGAGGGCATGGTCTGTCTGCATCTTCGAAATAAGACTGCTCTTATTGATTGACCCCTGAGCAGGCGACACAAGAAATTTATTGAAGGAGAGCTTGAGCGGCGCGGCAAGAGTACGAAGGCCGAGAAAATATTGACACTTATCTTGAGGTTAGGGATCATGTACGCTATAGCATGGGTACGTCCTTGTACACTCGTAAGTATTGATTCCGACTATAAACATCGTAGATTTTGTTCGTGATTGCGAAATCCGTGCCGCTCCCTCATTTATACGACGCGATGCTGGCCATGCTCGTACATATCACGGTGAGTTCTTTACTAGCGCTGAGATCAAAACAGCTCACAATAATCCGCAGGGAATCTATCCGACCCTTGTTGTCTTCCTGGTCTACCGAGAGAAAGAACGGCGTGACGAATATTTTCTTCCCCTCACTACGGTACAATTTGCATCTGCTGAAGTGTCTACGCTTAATGTGGACGACTTACCGCCTAGATAATACTTACACCTGCGCAGCTCTCTGGGGATAGCTTTATGGATACTAATCAGCACCGAGTAGTTACAGGTTGTAACAGGTCGAGATGAAGTCCACAATATTCTACGCTGCTGTACTGTAAATTGAATGTTACAGGTCCGACACGACGAAGCATTTTAGCCCCGCCTACTGCCCGTTATAACTAGTCACAGAGGAGCAAAACGGCACAAGTCGGTCCAAGAGATGCTAAATATATAGCGTACACGGACAGCTAAGGGTGAACGTCCAAGATCGTTCTGCACAGTAACTATTCAGAAGAAGACATGAAGCCGTACGTCAGAATCTCTCAGTTCATCTCGTTTATCTCTTCCTCATCGTCCGCGCCTTCCTCATCGTCCATGCTATCGTCATCACTTGTACTTTCGCCCTCATCCATGGTTTCCTCCGCATTCCAAAATTCCTCGAAGTCCTCAAAGTCTTCCTCTTCATCAAACATAGCAAGGTCATCCCTGTTCTGCTGCGCGAATTCCGCCAAGGCTTCCATTTCTTTGTCATGAAAACATCGCTCGCAGACCGTGATATCCCTCTGGCGACAGATATCGAGAATATGCTCGAACGATGCCGAGTCAAAGAAGCCCAGAGACCTACTCGGAGCAGGAGCAAGTCGCCTCAAGGAAGGCAAGGAACCAGGCTTGATCAAGGCGGCGGCCAACTCGGCCAGTTCGTGTCAGTGCATATCAAGGACCAGCGTTTCTACGTTCGCAAAACTCCCGCCAGCCAGAGAAGAAAGCCGGAGGTAGCGAGTGCTCACAAGCAGGGTGCGGAGAGCAGGCATCCGGGTCAGAATGTCGTCGAGGTGGTGGGACTCGAAGTCCCCGATGAACGTGAAGCGGTGGAAGTCGAGGCGGAGTTCCGTGAGATGTGGAGCCCACGTTTTCAGTGCGGGTCGGAGAAATTCTCCGCTGAGAATCGGGCCGTCGCGGAGGTACAGTTCGCTGAGGGAGGGTGCCATTTTGGATAAGGCGAGCAGGTAGCCGTTCGTGGGCCCGTCTCTGCGTCCGTAATGAAACTCGAAGCGACGGAGATCCGGACAAGCTTTTTCAACCCATTCGATCGTGTTTCCTTCCTCTAAGACAACATCCTCCAAGATAGGCCCCGTATAGCGCGACCCGACGGCAGATCTGTGTACGAAGACCATACACAGTTTTGGCCAACTATGGAGCGCTTCGAAGAACGCACATATGGTGTAGAGAGGGGTGGAGCCTTTCTTGGAGGCGCTTTCGGGTGAAAGTTCGAGAGCTTCGAGTTTAGAACAGGATTTTAGAGCAAGCGCTAGTTTATCGAGCTCGTCGGGGTTCCAGCCGCGTATTCGGACGGCAGTGAGGTTAGGAAGAAGAATGATAGCTCGAGCAAGGTCAGATGTCTCTCCAGCTTCCAAGGAGCCTGAGACGAAGTTGATCGAGCGCACGAGGGACGCGAGGTGCGGCGACTTCGTGATTGTCTCACAGAACTGATGCATAGCGCCTCGTTTTTTATCAGAAGTGTTAAGGTGGACATAGCGGTAGAGTTCGCGCCGAGAAACAGAAAGCCAGGTTTTGTTGACGAGAGCGTATTGCGTGAAGCAGTGGTCCGGGTCCTGACCGTCAGCGCCGCGCCCTTTTCTGAGCAGAGGGAGGATTTGACTAGTGACAGCGAGATTCTTGAGTGCCTCCATGAGGAAATTATAATTCTGTGAGTGTGCTCAACCACGTCATAGAAGGATAAGAGAGCTTGTAGGGCTTACGACGCGACGGTGAGTGTGTAAAGGTGTCGTCTGTGACGACAAGGCTTTCCGACGGTCTAAAAGTTACAGATTGAGCGAATTTGGCGTAGAGTGTGAAATTAAGCCGATTTACTTACCGAATCTGTTGCAAAAATGCAGCTGAGCAGACTATCTTTTGAGCCGAGTGTGAAGAAGGCAATAGTAGCCTCCGATCCTAACAGGCGCAAATAAAGAGTCTTAATACTGGGGGCCGCGACCAATGACTCTACCATGCAAGAACCTAGATAACTGGTTCTCCCCTGAGGCATAATCAGCGTTGCGACGTCAAGCTTCAAGAACTGCTGATTGCGTTTAGTCGAGAAGGGAATTTACAGATAAGCCGAAATTTGAATGTAAAAGTAACAGGTACCGGTTCGACGTGACGCCTACGCGTGCATACCCGTATCATAATTAAGTTTTTACTCGCGGACAATAGCCCCATTCATTTCGAAAATCGGTGAGTAACGGATATAATGCGTGCCAAGGAAAATGAGAGTCCAAGACGACTATATACAGCAAGAAGGAAAAAAGGGTGAAGAAACCACACATGTCCCATTCACCATTCGTCGAATTCGGAATCGTCTGTCTCGTACTCGTCACCGTAAATCGCTGCAAGCCGCTCCTCAACGAGGGCCCCCTCCGCACATATTTTCATCCATCTTTTCATTGCGTCGTCTTGATAAAACCGTTCGTGCATCACTATGTCCCTCCGTTGGCAGATGGCCGTCAATGACTGAGACAAGCCCGCGTCGAATATCCCGAGTGACCTGTGTGGAGAGACCGCGAGGTGCTTCAAGGCGGGCAGGGAGCCCGGTTGTCGCAGGCCGGTGACGAACTTGCCTAGTTCATCCTAATGCATGTCGTAGATCAGCGTCTCCAGTTTCGCGAAGCTTCCATTGGCTGCAACGAGCGAGGAAGGCCGGATGTAGCGAGACGACAGGACGAGGGTGCGCAGCTCAGGCATGCTGATGAGGATGTCGTCAAGATGGTGTTGCTCTTCGAAGTCATCAGAGAAGTGGATGCGGCAGAAGTCGAGGCGCAGTTCTGTGAGAGTGGGAGCCCAGGCCTGGAGCGCTTCTAGGAGGATTTCCCCGCTCAGAGGCGGGCTGTCTCGAAGGCACAGTTCAGAGAGCGTAGGTGCGATTTTGGAAAGTGCGCTGAGGTGGCCGTTTATGGGTGGATCTGTGGGACGATAGTGAAGCTCGAGGCGGCGGAGGTCTGGACAGGTGGTTTCAAATTTGGCCTTTTTTATAGCTGCTGCTTCCTCCAAGGCTACGGCCTCGTCAAACAAAGACCAGGCTGATCCGACCGCGACTTGTGCACGAAGAGACTGCGCAATTTCGTCCAGCCCCGCATGGCTTCCAAGAATGCGCTCATCGTGTAGAGAGGGGTGAAGCCTTTTTCAGAACAGCCGTCAGGTGATAGTTCTAGAGTCTCGAGGTTGGTACTGGATTTCAGGACGAGCGCGAGTGCATGAAGTTGGTCGGGGTGCCAGCCGTAAATTTTGACGCCAGTGAGATTAGGGAGAAGAGCGATGGCCTGCGCGAGGTCAGATGTCTCTCCAGTTCTCAAGGAGCCTGCGACGAAGTTGATCGAGCGCACGAGGGAGGCGAGGTGAGGCGACTTCGTGATTGTCTCACAGAACTGATGCATAGTGCCTCGCCTTTTATTAGAGATGTTAAGGTAAACATCACGGTAGAGTTCCCGCCTGGAAACAGTTAGCCAGGTTTTGTTGACGAGAGCGTATTGCGCGAAGCAGTGGTCCGGGTCCTGACCGTCAGCGCCGCGCCCTTTTCTGAGCAGAGGGAGGATTTGACTAGTGATATCGAGATTGTTGAGCGCCTCCATGAGGAAATGATAATTCTGTGATTGTGCTCAACCACGTCATAGAATGATAAGAGGGCTTGTAGGGCTTACGGCGCGACGGTGGGTGTGTAAAGACGGATTGCGACGAGGACAAGGCTTTTCGACGGTCTAAAAGTTACAAATTAAACGATGAATGGTGTAGGATAGGAAACTAAGACGGTCTGCTTACCGAATTTGTTGCAAAAACACAGTTGAGCGGACTATCTTATTAGCCGAGTGTGGAGGCGGAGGAGGACGATCGACGAAGGCAATAGCCTCCGATCCTAACACGCGCAAACAAAGAGATGCTGACTTGCTCTACTGACGGCAACCGCCGTCTCCATTCTCTTGCTTGAATAACCAGTCATTTCACCAATCTTCAGAACATGCCCTTCGGAGAGGTCGTCATAGGCTCGCCTGGCAGCGGAAAGTCCACATACTGCTATGGCAAGCATCAGCTCTTCTCTGCGCTTAACCGCCCCATCTCGATAGTCAACCTGGATCCAGCAAACGACAACATTCCATACCCCTGCGCAATTGACATCTCGCAACTCATAACGCTACAGGATGTCATGCGGGAACATGGGCTAGGGCCGAATGGTGGCATGCTGTATTGTATGGAGTACCTCGAGGCAAACTACGACTGGCTGGAGGACCGACTGAAAGAGCTCGGGAAGGACGCGTACGTGCTGTTCGATCTCCCGGGACAGGTAGAAATCAGCACGAACCACGATAGCCTGAAACACATCGTGAGCAGGCTGCAAAAGAGCGGGTGGCGGGTGCGTCTTTTGCTACTGTCTTGGTGTCTGCGTGCTGATTATGAGGATTCCGTAGCTAGCTGCCGTGCACCTGTGCGACGCGCACTACGTGACAGACGCGTCGAAATATATCTCGTTGCTGTTGCTATCGCTGCGAGCGATGCTTCACCTTGAGCTGCCTCATATCAATGTGTTGTCCAAGGTCGATCTGATCTCGCAGTACGGTGACCTCGGTAGACTTGATCCATTGTTTTTCCTTAGTGCCTTGCTCAGATCTATCGCTTACTGTAGACTTCAATCTGGATTTCTACACAGAGGTCCAGGACCTCTCCCACCTGGAGAACGCACTGAGCGCTTCATCGCCGCGGTATAAGGCGCTCAACCTGGCAATCTGCGAGTTGGTTGAGGATTTCGGCCTGGTCGGATTTGAGACACTAGCTGTGGAGGTCAGGCTTCGTATCTGCTCTCATATTCTTCAATACTCATCCTTGAAATAGGACAAACACTCGATGCTTAATTTGACACGAGCAATCGACCGCGCAACGGGTTATGTTTTCGTGCCACCTCCGGATACGAAAGTACCCGAGGGTGCGGTTCCTAAACCAGACGCGCCGAGCTCACAACGGCCCAATACATACTCCCTTCTATCGAGCGCGGTAGGACCGATGCACGGGCCACGGACAGATGTACGCGATGTTCAAGAGCGTTGGGTAGATGCTCGGGAGGAATGGGACGCGTACGAGAAGGTGCAATGGAGACGCGAGGGCGAGATTGTGCGCAAGGAGGCAGAAACGGTCGCAAAGAAGAACAAAATCCGAGAAAGAGGTGCCCCCGACTCGAAATAGAACTGTATTTCTATCAATATTGTATCATTTTCTGCTCGTGTATGTGGTTGCCGGAATGATAGTTGGCGGCAGTGCGCGTCAGAGCGTTTAGGGCCGGCGTAGGCAACGCGTGACACGTCAACACGTCAGGCTCGTCCGCGACTTAACACACATCTTTCCCTATACCTTCACGACCTCCCATGAAACTCAAGGAGATACACAGAACATCCACCTTCGCGTGGTCCCCGCTCCCCTCGATCCCGTTGCTGGCAACAGGGACTGTCGCGGGCGCGCTCGACGAGTCCTTCAGCAATGACAGCCAGCTCGAGATCTGGGCCCCCGACTTCTTGAACAAGCAGGAGTACGACCTCGGCGGGGAGGGTCAGAGCGGGCCTGTGGGCGTGGTCACCACTAGCGCGAGGTAAGTGCATGCCTTAGTTGCAGAGCGGAGCGGTACATTGAGATTATGCTGTTTGCGCGGTAGGTTCAACCGAATCGCGTGGGGCTATGTGGATGGGGGGCGCCCGCAGGGCATCATTGCTGCGGGCATGGAGAATGGAGAGCTGGGGATCTGGGATCCTGCAAAGATTGTTGCAAAAGCAGAGTACGTCTGTCCGTTGATGTCTGTGAGGCGGCGTCTAACGTAGCCTGGTCCGCAGTCCCACCGAGTCGCTTATCCTCAAGAATGATACGCATACAGGTCCCATTCGTGGTCTTGACTTCAATCCTATTCAGACGAGTCTGTTCTCTTCTGGAGGTGTCAATGGCGAGGTACAGTGACCAGTCCAAACATCATCGCGTCCGACCAATACGCTCAACTTCCGCGCTGCAGATCTACATTTGGGACTTGAAAGACCCAAGCAAGCCGTACTCTCCTGGCACACGCAGCTCCAAACTTGATGACATTACCGCTCTCTCGTGGAATAACCAGGTCCCCCATGTCCTCGCTACTTCGAGTAGCACAGGTTACACGGTCGTATGGGATCTGAGAGGTAAGCGAGAGGTCGTCGCCCTCGCATATGGTGGAGGTGCTGGTACGCTTGCCGGAAACATTCAGGGAAGTATGGCAATTGGCGGCCGGCGGGGCATGAGCGACGTCGCGTGGCATCCCGATAACGTGAGTCGTCTCATCGTTTGTTCCCCACTCTGGCTAATGCATACTCGCACAGGCCACCCGACTAGTCACCTCTTCGGAAGATGATGCGTCCCCCGTCATCATGGTGTGGGATCTCCGTAACGCACGCGCTCCCGAGAAGGTCTGCTGCAACCTATAGTCTGCCGCGGTCGAGAGTATTGACAAGTCGTTGCAGATTCTGACTGGTCACGAGAAGGGCGTCCTCTCTCTTTCGTGGTGTAAACAGGACGCAGATCTCCTTCTGTCGAGTGGAAAGGACAACCGTGCACTGTGCTGGAATCCCCAGACTTCCGAGATCATCGGCGAGGTACGCCCACGCAGTCTATATTTCTCAAATATGTATTTATCCCCATATAGCTCCCCTCTGCGGATAATTGGGCTTTCGAAGTTCAATGGTGCCCTCGCAACCCCGACCTTCTTGCAACGGCCTTCTTCGATGGTACCATCGGCATCCACTCCATTCAGTCCACGAACGAATCTTCCCAAGGTGACCTGTCTGCGATGACGCCCAAGCCCGACGGCGCAGATGTATTCGATGTCCCCGGTTTCTCGCGCACTACCCAATCTACGCTCTCGCTGAAGCAGCCGCCGAAGTGGCTCCGCAGACCCGTATCGAGCTCTTTCGGCTATGGCGGTCAGCTCGTCACAGTGTCAAACCTACCGTCTGCCCAGGGACGGCATCAAAGCGGTGTCGTACACATCCGGAAGGTTGTCACCGAGGAGGACATTGTCGACCGCGCACACAAGCTGCGTGCTGCACTGGAGACGCAAGAGTTACCTGCGCTTGCTGCTGAGCGAGCGAAGGAGGCAGAAGCTAGTGCTGACGAGAGCGTCGCGAGCTGGAAGGCGCTGCTCAGCCTCTTCCAGACCAACTCGCGCGACGAGCTTGTCACGCTGCTTGGCTTTTCTAAGGCTGAGATCGCTGCGCGCGTTGCGGAGGCTGTGGAGAAGCTGAAGACGGTGGCACCTGCTTCGGCTAGGTTGTACGAGGAGGAGAGCGTTACGGATACCAAGCCCCATGAGCCTGTCGTCTCGTTCGCTGAACCGGAGCGTACTCCGTCGGAGACTGGCGCGGAGGATGCATTGGACTCGGCAGGTAATGTCATCGAGAACACCCCTTCTGAGGTCAGCGGTAGCGCTGCGTCGGACACCACGAATCTTACGCCTTTGGCCGATGGCGAGTCTACGACTACTGCACCTAGCCTCTTCGGCGACGACAACGTAGCTGGCACCCCCCAGATGGATGCTGCGGCTGACTTCTTCAGCACCATGGGCATATCGCAGTCCGGTGCCGAGCAGGTCGTTCCGCACACGAACTACGGCCTTGACTCGTCTGTCGCTGCCACGATCGGCTCTGGCCCGTCCTCTGTCGCTTCGGAGACGCTGAAGAACAACACGTTCAGGATCTACCCCGCCGACGAGTCTGAGACCGATGCGTTGGTCACCAAGGCGCTTGTTGTTGGCGACTTTGAGTCTGCTGTCACTCTTTGCCTCTCGTCCGAGCGCTTCGCCGATGCGATCCTCCTCGCTGTCAAAGGCGGCCCCGAGCTCCTCGCACGCACGCAAAAGACGTACTTCGAGCGCTGCACTACTACACTTCCCTACCTTCGCCTCTTCCAGTCTATCGTCACCAACGACCTCGAAGACATCGTGCAGAATGCAGACCTCCAGGAGTGGCAGGAGATCTTCGTCGTGTTGTGCACGTTCGCGAGCCCGGAGGAGTTTTCCGCCCTTGCAGAACAGCTTGGCGCGCGGTTGGAGTTCAGAGGCAACCTGGCGAAGTCGTCCGACGCACCGGGCTCGGCGGAGAATGCGCGGGAGCTGAGGAAACACGCGACGCTCACGTACCTCGCCGCTGGACGCCTGGAGCGCCTCGTCAACATTTGGGTCGAGGAGCTTGCGGACGAAGAGAAGCGGTTCGTGGAGAGCGGTGCCGAGCACAATGTCTCGCGGTATACGGCGCATGCGCATGCGCTGCAGACGTTTATCGAGAAGGTTACCGTGTTCCGCGCGGCTACTAAGTATGTGGACAGCGACCTCACGCAGCAGGTGCCCGCCGATGATACCGCCGACATCGGGACATACAAACTGTCGTCGCTGTACGACCGCTACTTCGAGTACGCGGATCTGCTCGCGACGCAGGGCTGTGTCAAGGAGGCCGTTGCATACCTCAAGCTTACGCCATCGAACTACAATGGCTCTCCTGGTTCGCACGCCGACTTCTCCGTTGGCAGAGAACGTTTGCTGGTCGCCGCTGGATCATCGTCTGCACCTGCTGCTAAGGTGTCTCTGGGCAATGCTGTGCCGTCAACGTCGGCATTGCCGCATGCTCCCGTCGCGCCTGCTGCCTCGGGCTATCCCTATGGCCAGTACAACGCGCCCGTGCAGCAACACACCATTGCACCCGCACTCCAGCCTCCTAGCGTCTACGACTCGTACACTCCCGCGCAACCTGCTGCAAGCAACCCGTACGCTCCAGCGGGATCTGCAGCTCCCAGCAATGCATACGCACCGCAGCAGCCGACTTCCGTGCCTCAGCAATACCAATCTCAGGCGCCCATGAACTACGGACCGGGCGGATACAATAACCAACTCTCGTCTGTACCGCCGCCTCACCAACCCCAATCTTTCGCTCCGCCTCCACCCCGCTCGTTCGCCGACAATGCACCCCTGTTCCCACCTCCGCACGTCAAGCGTCGTGAGAATGGCGGCTGGAACGATGCGCCCGCCATCGCGGATCGCCGCACGCCGAGCTCGCAGATTGGCGGCAAGCCCAATGCCATCACGTCGCCGTTCCCCAATGCCATCCCCGGCTCGGCCCCCAGTCCGACACTCCTCGCCCGCGGCCAGTCTCCCTCGATC
>SEOQ01000915.1:0-11011 GCA_004679275.1 Dentipellis fragilis
CTTTGTCGGCGGGGCTGACAAACAGATTCGAGACGATGACAATCTGCCACGCGTGCAGCAGTGTGCACACCCGTTTTGGGGGCTCCGGCCTCACGATGATCGAGTCGGCGACGACTCATGCAAGGGCTTTAATGGATGACTTTCCGTAACCGTTTAGAGTAGATTTTTCTTCTATCCGTCAGGGGTAGCATTTGATGCGGCAGGTTTAGAGGGACTGCGTCTAAACCGTAACCCCATGTCTCTGTGTTTAGAGTCGCGATAGATGGCATTAGATGGCGCGTATGGTATGACAGCATGCACTGACATAAGCGGTATTGGCCTCGAATATCTTGTAACCTCTTTTCCGCACGCGTTCTTTCGCCGTAAGCTCTGAAACTTTCCGTATGGATGCTGCTGGATGTGAATTATTTTATTTTATTTTTGAAACGTACTTCTAGCTTGCTTCGTGGTACACAGATGTGAAGTTGCTCGAGTGCCTGGTTCAGTGCGGCGACGCGCCACAGACACCTTCCCGATTTGGAGTCCCTCGCAGTGGTGAGAGCTCCCGAACGACTCAATTTCCTCAAGTGCGAAAGTTAACTAAGGCAAACGAACACCACAATTCGAGAGTAAGCCATCCAGTTGATCTTCACACAAAAATTCTCACTCTACCAACCAGAGCTGGCCACAGGAAAACTCCAGCTTTACCAGGACAAGTTTGAACACTGTATGAACTGATCGCTCGGAGTGCTATGGACGATGCCATAGCCTTCCTCTACGATTCCGAAGAAGATGAAGAACGAGACGAGCTGGCCGTTATGGTCGTGTATGGCCCACTCCATTTCGATGCAAGGCGGCGAGAAAGACGAAGTGAAACACGTCTCTACCTCACGCGTCCGGATCTTCCTCCAAACCCACGGGTTGGAACTCCATGGCAGTATATGTACGAAGGCCGACAGGACCGTGCGTTCATCACTACGATGGGCTTCGATTGTGACGCGTTCCAGCTCATCCTCGATTCCGGCTTCGCCATACTCTGGGCTACATCACCCATCCCTCGAAACGATACATCCGCCGTTGGAGCCCCCCGTCTTAACGCTAGATCGCTAGATGCTGCAGGTGCTCTTGGCCTGATATTGCATTACCTTGCTTCATCTATGCCAGCAACAGGTCTCCAACAGATCTTTGGCATCATTCCCTCCACTGTAACCCGCTACCTCGACTTCGCTATGCCCGCACTCTTGACGACTCTCGAAGGTATTCCTGATGCCGCAATACGCTGGCCAAGAAACGATGAATTTGCAATATATAACGGGATGATAATTTACCGACACCCACGCCTTACGGGCGCATTTGGGACTTGCGACGGTCTGAAGCTTCTAGTCCAAGTGTCGGATGACCCAGATATCGAGAATGCCACATACAATGGCTGGACACATGGTCATTACGAGACGTCGGTGTTTGCCTTTACGCCATTAGGTATGTTTTATGTCCTCGATTTTCGTTCTTTATCACTGACATTGATTAGGTATCATCATGTCGGCCACCGTCAATGCACCAGGGAGCTGGCACGATGCACGTATTGCACGTCCGCTCTTCACCCAGCTGCTGGAGAAGACACCTGCAGGATGGTACATTGTGGCCGACACCGCATTCCCCCGCGGACCTCACAACATCCAAGGTCGCATTCGAGCACCACTGAAGCAGAATTCCGTGCTTCCTGCTGATCCTGATGAACGCCGCGAACGGCTCGCATTCAATACGCAACTTGTTCAATTTCGTCAATCTGCTGAATGGGGCATGCGCGCTCTGCAAGGCTCGTTCGGCAGACTGCGCGTACCACTGGATATCAATGACGAACAGGGTCGAGTTCGTCTCATCTTGACGTGTGTTCGCCTCAACAACTTACGTGCTAATCGGGTTGGAATAAGTGAGATACGGAGGGTGTATGAGCCTTTATGGCGAAGTGAGGATGATGAGCTATGGGAGAATTTCAAAGATATGCTTTTTGCAGATGTTCGTCGTCGAGATCGTGTATCTCGCTTTTACCGCAGGGATTGAATCATATCACACGATTTTACAATGAAAAGTATATTGTTTCAATATGAACATGAGAACATACAGTAGTTACAGCAATAGGGAATATATAAGCATTTAAACATAAGGAGTGCGGGTTAAGGAGTGTGGATTATAACGAGAACAAGGGATTATTGATTATAAAGGGTATGGGGGTATGGAAATGTATGAGGGTATATGAAGGGTATAGGGGTATGCATGGCACGAGGTCATTGGATAAGAAAATCACCATTTCATCATTTCATCATTCAGCGCGACCCTTTCCCTTCCACCCGCTCGAGTGTTGGCCCCCCGTAGATGCATCGGTGGGGTAGTGGGGCGTGGCTTGTTCGGGAACTGTCCAAGAATGGTAGAGGGGTGGGAGGCCATATGGGGCGGGGGGTGCTTCTGCGGCAGGCGGAGCCCACTCGGACAGCGAAGGGAGAGTAGGCACGGCATTGGCAAGTCCTGCTGCGGCCGCAGTCGAAGGTGTAACCGAGGAATTAAGATATGAATCGAGTGGGGGAAGGGGTAGATCTACTACACAAAAGGTTACTCAGATCGTGAAGATATCCTAATAGCACTATATTATACACACCTGAGCCATAATGGAGAGCATCTGACTGCATCGCAGACGAACTGCCTTGTCCCTGCGCGCCCTGATACTGCGCTGAGGCTGTGCGCGATGGCCCTCCACGAGTGTCACGTCGAAAAGGATTGATCGGCGAATTCAGGACAGGAGATTGAGCACGCATGTACGTGTTCGGCGGTGTACTGGTGCGGCCATGATTGGCATGTGCAGACGACGTGCGAGGTGACGGCAGCGAAGCGACAGGATGAGACCATATAGTCTCAACACCGTAGTCATTGTCTGCCCAACTGAAAGGCTCTGGTGAAGGAGGGTTGGCATGGGAGTAGATGGGAGAGATGGGGTGATGTCCTTGATGAAGAGACGGGGATCCATGACGATGCTCACGAGACAGAGATGGAGACTGGTTGTGCTCGCAAGAACGGGAACGGGAACGGGAACGACGGTATTCGTGATGAGAGGACAGAGATCGGCGGCGTCGTTCACGAGAAGAAGACAGCGATTGACGACGACGCTTGCGAGATGGCGGGTGGCGTTCATGACGAGAAGGTGATGCTGGACTGCGACGCACACGGCGATGACCTGATGATGGAGATAGACGGCGATGCTCGTGATCAGGTCGTTCTGCGCTGCTGAGCCGCATCTCCATCTGCAGCTTCGCAATCTCGAGCTTCTGGTTGTTAAGCTGCTCCCTAAGTTCATCTATCTTCATCCTCTCCCTGTCCAACTGGTTGTCCTTCTGCGCTAGCTGCTGGTTCAGGGCATTGAGCTGAGTGTTCGTGTAAAGGGTCTGTGCACGTTGATCTTCACGTGCAGCCACGGTCTTTGGATCAAAATGGGAGAAGAGGCTTGCCGCTAGTGACCGCGGCCCAGGATCACTCGAACGAGGGCGGTTTCCACCAGTCGTGCGGGCACCGCCGCGAGTAGCGCTTGCAGGCCGAGTCGATGGGGAAACAGGTTCGTCCTTGATCTTGACACCCGGTTCTGACTTGATCTTGATTTTTGCAGCTGCGTTGGACTTGGACGCCGGTGCCTTGAACGTAGGGGCCTCGGTAGGGGGCTCGATGATTTGAATCTCATTATCATCATCATCGTTATCATCGTCGTCAACATGCCTAACACCTGCTTCTTGGAATATCAAAGCTTCGGCCTCCTTTGCGATTCGAACAGCCTCCGGAATCTCTGGATTCCCCGTCGGCGGCCTTTCGTGCTTCAACTGTAAGTCCATGCAGTATTGATTCTCATTAGGATTGCAGAACAACATACCACAAACATTGGATTGGAGCTCACCTTATCAAATCGTTGCCTGAGAGCCTCTGCCTCTCGGATTTGGAAGCCGTTCTCCTTCGCCCACATATTATATTTAGGTACAACGTCCCGATGAAAGATATTCTTCGCCCGTGGCCGGAATGTGTGTACCAATTCTGCAAGCTTGACCAGCTCTGCAGATCCGTACGTCGTCGCACCTTGAGAGCGACCAGCCCCCGACTTCGAGCCCGAACTTGCCGCTAACCTCTCTTTTGCCTTCACTTTTGCGCGTTTTGCAGCAGGTGCTGGCTCACTATCTGTCCTCTTCGACTCTGATGGCCTCTTGAACGATATCGTTGTGGGAAGCTCATCCTCGTCGCTATCTTCCTCCAGGCCACGGATCTTTGTACAGAGGTTAGTCCATTGCGTATGCACGAGATTGTATATCTACTCACCGGCTTGTTCTTGGGGATCGGCCTTGGTCTTGGGCGATTGTTTGGTTGTGAAGGAACTGCAGGTTGTGGCGGCAGCGGCGGCAGTGGCTGACTCGGTGGGTGGTTTGGATTCTGTTCGCCGTACGTAAATGATTCTCGTTCAAGTCAACAAACGGTGAATGCCATACTAGGTTTGCTGCTGGGAAAAGCTGCGGAGGGGCAGGTGCGGGAGCTTGAATGGGCATACATTGGCCATCGGGGAAGACAACGTAGTGCTGGCCAGTGTTTGGATCTACAATGATCTTTGGATCTGGAGCTGCACCCGAAGGTAGCATGGTGAAATAAGATAATTAAAAGATAAAAGAGTGGTGGTTTTTCTGATAAAGGAGTGAGAGGGGTAGGAATGAGAGGGGCAGGAATGAGAGCAGGATGTCCGAAAGGTTCGTTGCAGAAATTTCGGGGCGATAGCGTAGGCTGTGTTTGTGTTGCCGTCGGAATTGTCCATATCTCGCTAGTCGATTCCGCACAAGCCATAACAATCACGTTGATGGCTCAATAAATATACTAAAAACAATGTATTCATAGTGGAGTTGTTATTGATTGTGTGCTGACGATGCAAGGTTCAGAGGCCTGTGCTGCACGCAGAGTACGACTCGCAAGACGAGGCCTTCCCCGCATCTCGGAAGTGTCGGAGGGCACGCAATGGGTATGAGTCAGCACGAGCACATGGTCGTATACCATTCTGGGACGCTCGTTCAATCTCCGACGTGTTTAGAGGCAAGATTTCGGATAGAAAGGGGGGTAGGACCCCCTTTCTAACTCGCGCAGATCACTGCAGGATAGAACAACGCGCAACAGCTGCTGAGCTTGAAATCATCTGTTCGATCACAGATCTATCTCACATTTAGAAGAAATTTAGACCTTAGAGGCCTCTAAACCGTTACGGAAAGTCATCCACTACTTACATGCTAGGAGACTTGGGCGCACACGGTGAGCTTGAAGGCCGTGTTGGTATCAGTTGAGCTCTGTCGGGCGCCTGGCCATCGATATCTGCATAGGGGACAGCCTTGCTTGATCTGCAGCGAAAGTCCAACGATCTGATTCAGTTCTTACAGGACTGATGTTGAAATATTGTCAGTGATCACCAGAGATATCGATGTTACGAAGTCGATATCAAATCCGCGGGTGTCCGAAGAGAGGAGACATGTTTCGCGTTGGCTTTCACAAACAAGAGAATGCGATAACTCCAGGGTTCTGTCGGCTGCCCGTCCATGGTCCCAAGAATAGACAGTTAAAGATCGGCCTCCGATTAGATCGAACCTAAAGACTGCCCCCACAACGCAGCAAAATAGGGCCAGACAGTCAAGAAAACAAATCCGCAAAAAGAAAAGAAAAATTCTCTTGCCTCGACACGCTCTCTCCAACATATATTGGTCCTGCAACTGCAAGAAAAACAAGACGAAAAGCCCACCGCGAGGGTCGAACTCGCAGCCTTCAGATTGATATGAAGAGGTTCCTTGGAGAGGAATGTCTTAAAAGTCTGACGCTCTAGCCGATTGAGCTAGGCGGGCTATGAAAAGAAACCGCGGGATACGCCATTCGTGCCGATCCGATCGCGATAGGGGTGAGTCCTAAAAGCGAAGTAATAGTCAGAGCAATAGTTGTATGGTATCGAGCACCCTTGAGTTTTGTACAGTATGTCCTAGTTCATAGATATAATGAGATCCCTAGCGCTCTTCGCGCGAGAGGCCGGTGAGCGTCAAACAAGAGATGGAGAAGGACGTGGACGGACTTACTTCCATATATTCAGACCACACTCACCGCACGCGGTTGCCCAAAGCTCTCCAGAGCTTCCTTCTCTGAACCCATAGTCATAGAATCAAACCCGGACTGCACATAGATGTCCTTGTCAATGTCGACCTCTGGCGTGCACAGCTGTGCAAGGCCGAGGTCGTGAAGCCGTGTCATCTTCAGCAACATGCTTAGTCCGAGGTCCGACTGGGTCTTTGGCCCTGGGGTGTTAAGCTGCTTCCAGGTGGTATCGTCGAGTTCCTCTGCCATGCGGCCCCAGGTCGAGCGGATTGCTCCGGGACAGTGGAAAGAGGCAAGGATGAAGCATAATGGAGAGCCTGGGGAAGGTATACAAGTGAGAGCGAGATTCGGAATGTAAGGCAAGGGAACGCACAGAGGCCGCTGATCTCTTGCTCTCGTAGCTGCGTCTCTGTGGGTTCGACTTCGGTCCAGAGTTATATGCATCCTGCATTGGAACCGCCAGTGGAAGAGCGTCGCCCAGGTTGTACAGTCGTCGGCATGCTGGGCATACGCGACCTATTCTTCGGCTTTTGTTATACCATAGGAACTGCATGATAACGTGTTTCAATACCAAGAACATAAACCCATAACTTCAGCACGCACCAAAGCAGTCTCCTCCGGCAGCACGGTATGCAGCATCTGCAGCACCTCGGGCTGCGCGAATTCCGCGCACAGCGGATCCGACGTGCACGCGGGCTGCGCGAACGACGAGCGCATAAATGCGCGCGCATCCTGCACTCGCGGCCCGTTGCCTGGATCATGGATCATTGGCTTCTGCAGGAGCGCGAATGTCGCGTCGTAGGTCTCGAGAGCGAGTGGCTCCTCCGAGGGCGACGGAGGCAATTCCGGTTCTGGTACCGGTGACGGCGACAAGTCCAGAAAGCCCTCATGCGCTGCCAAAGGCTCCAGTGGGGGCTGGAGCACGACGGGTATTGGTGTATCTTCTTCGCCCGATATTGACAACTCGGCGAGACGGTCTACGACGCGTTCGCCTTCGAGCTCGCCGCTTCGCTCAGACGTGTGCCAGATGTCCTCGGGGGATTCAGAAGGCAGCACCTTGACACCCTTGTCCTTTTTCTTGTGTGTTTTCTTCTTCCTGCGCGCGTTGCTTGGGCCGGGCATTTTGAGGCGTGATGGAGGGTGGCAAGTTGGACGCAGAGTCGGAGCGCCGGAGCTGTCTTACCCACGTCTGACRAGAGCAAGCTGACCAGCGCGCAACGGCGCGTCTACTACGATCACGCGTTCTCACGTATCTACACCTATAACGAACGTGAACCACTKACTACGGGGAAGAAGAAAACGGAAGGTGAGGCGTACTCTATGTCTACAAGCAGCATACAATACTACAGGTAGATTTAATTTGTTCCATGACTCGCTGAATTCGAATTGACCTCTTGCCAGTGATCCGAGCATAGTTTTCCGACTACCTATTCGACGCGCGAACCGGTGAAGAGCATCGCTTCCTTGGGCTCTTGAATATCGTAGAGTCGCGCAGAATAATGTCGCAACAGCCATGACGGATCACGAGGCATACGCGTCCAGGACGCGTAAACCTGGGACGCGTCAGTACCACTGCGCCCTACTTAAACCGAACCGTCTGCCCCTCCTCACCATTACACCCGCCCTTCCCTGACCCCGACGATGTCCTTCTTCGAATTCATCGACCTCCCCCTCCTCGCAGCCCAAGCCCAAAGCCTCGCCGATGCCGAAGCTGAGGCCGAAGCGCGTCCAGGACCCTCGCAGCGGCGCGTGGCACGAGATCAAGACGCGCCGCAACCACACGTGATCGACTTCTTCCCCGTGCGCGCGCTGGGCGAAGTGGCGCCGTTCCTTTCTCCTCCACACATTACCGCCGTGCTCAGCTTCCTGTCGGTACTCTCGCGCACCGTGATGGAACAAACGTCTGGCACATCTACCCCGACCGGGGGCTCCGCCACCTGCACGTACGTCTATGCGCTCATTCATGTGTTATCGCGGTGCTGACATTGGGGAATGGATATGGAAATGGCTGATTGTGCATCGCGTGTGCTTGGGCGATTGCGCGACGCGTTTTTGTGGGAATTCCGGATGCCGTAGCTAGACCGAAGATGAATGATCTCCCGGAGCTCCCAGATGAGGGAGCTAGTAGCAGTCAGACTCCGGGTAAGGTCGCAGTGGACGAGAATACTGGTATGTGGCCCATGGCGCTGTGCGTCCACCTACACACTCATGGTCGCGCGAACATAGATATATCTACACTCACACCATCCCAGCTATACGAGCTCAACCAGGTGCGCCCTACACTTCACACATCTATCTAAGCACCGGAACTGACGCGAACGCGTGCCGCGCAGGAACTGCTGAACGACTCGACCTCGAGCGACCGCCCGCTGATTGCGCCCGTCGCGCCCATGGAAGCGCTGCGCGAGGAGTATGAGCGTGGCTCGCAGTCGTTCGTGCGGCAGATCGACTTCCTGCTCAAGAAAGGCTACCATGGGGATCCGCCGCACGCGTGGCGACGGAGACTGTTTCTATCGCTGTACGCCACGCCTTCCTATCCCACTTCCCTATATCGTTTTCACGCATGCTGATTGCTGTGTCACGCCCTACCGACCGACAGCGCTCGCATTCGCGTACATCGAGCGCATCCTCAGCTCCGCGGACCGCCCGCTCGCAGTCATGACCGCGATCTCGACCCTCGACGCTGCGCTGCCTATGCTCGACGCGGCGGGGTTCCAGAAGATGGTGTATGAGGATTTCTACGAGGTGTTTGCGGAGCTGATCAGGGCGATCGAGACGCCGGGTCCGGAGGGCAAGACCCTCTCGCACGAGACGCTGCTTCAGAGCTTCCAGAATCCCGAAGGTGTGTCCTATGACGTGCTGCGTCTGTATGCCGTGCTCAACTGAACTGCTTGGGGTGTGCGTCTGGCGTTGGACAGTGTCGAATTATGTCGTGGTGTTCCTCCGCCTGCTCGCCTCGGCACAGATCCGCACGGACCCCGAGTCGTACGCGCCATTCCTGTTCCACCCCGATCTCGGCGAGAGCATGACGCCGCGTGAGTTCTGCGAGAGCTTCGTTGAGGCCGTTGGCAAGGAGGCCGGTGTGTACCCTTTTCTCCATTTACGTCGTGCGGGCGAGACTGACTGATGGCGGGATACTCGTAGACCATGTGCAGGTGACCGCACTGTCGCGCGCGTTGAAGATCAACGTCAGCGTGGCGTATCTCGACGGACACAGCTCGGATGGGCATGTCGATTTTGTGGAGTTCGTAAACGCGAGGGATGAGAAGGAGCCGCCGCTCGTGCTGCTGTACCGGTGCGTCCTAATCCATCACGATTTACCGTTATGCATGAACTGAACACGTGTGCGTGCGCAGGCCTGGACATTATGATATCCTGGATAATGGGACCATCGAGGGAGTGACGTTCTAGTGGGATGCTTGGTTTTTGCTTTGAGGTTGGAAGCAAGGGGAAGCGGGACACTTGGAGAAAGATGAATGAAGTCAGACGGAACTGTATGACTGCTGTGTACTATATTATGCACTAACTCAGATGCTCTTGTTTTTGAAATTCTCTCCGCGTCGTCTGCTAATAGCTGCCTAGTGCGAGGAGACTGGAGTCAGAGTCATCCACCGTTACGGTACATATCGTCCGGATCCGGATCGGACCGCGCGAGCCGCGCGACACCCGCCACCCGAACAAAATGCATTCCGCGTCTACACGTACCCGAATCCTCCCAAAACATTCTAGCAGCTGAGGACGACACAAAAAGACTACGCCCTCGCCTTTTACTAGGGCGTACCGTGTGGGCGTCCTCACTTCAAAGCTGCTTGACAATCTTTGGGATCGACTCTTCGCGAGTTACTACTTTCGTTTTTGCCCGATCTCTCAGACACGGTACTGTAAGTTTTTCTTTGCTTGTGTTGTGCCACCACCCTGCCTCTGGACCCTACTCTTGACTCGACCTCCGTGCCAGCACCAGTGTTACTCACGTCCCTCTGAACTACAATATCGACGACCGCGAGTCTCGAGCAAGCGCAAGTGCAAGTGCATGCCCATCGGGCTCCTCCGTGCGCGTATCCTCCCAAGCCGTTTGTACAATACCCACATCTCGCGGCGCATAGCGATGGCACCTTCATCATCGCCCGCTGGCACCTCCTATGAATCATGGACGAAAGAGCAGCTCATAGCGCGTCTAACGGCACTCGAAGCGCAGGCGCAGGCTCTGGCCCTCTCTACACCCGGCCCCTCCGCACCCTTCCATCCCCCAGCACCTATATCTATAGCACATTCACCCGCACCCATACCGACCCCCAAAACCMCTCCCGCKTCTGCCCYTYYCTCTGCGCCCGAATGCACTGCCCCAACTACAACTATACCTACAAATACATCTACCCCAACACCACCCGCACCCGTACCCGATGTCACTCCGCGTCCCAAGAGACCCAAGACCTTCCGCTTCGCCTCATACTCGACCCTCAAAATCGCGCTCAAGTTCTGCTACGCCGGCGCCTCCTACAACGGGCTCGCGTTCCAGCACACGCCGACGCCGCTGCCGACCGTCGAGGGCGCGCTCTTCGACGTGCTCGCCAAGACGCGGCTGATCGACGCAGAGCAGGGCTTCGAGGGCTGTGGCTGGGAGCGCTGCGGGCGCACAGATCGCGGGGTCAGTGGTGCGGGGCAGGTGGTCAGTCTCTACGTGCGCGCGGCGGGGCACAAGGGCGCAGACGGCGAGGGCGCAGAGGTAAAGCCGACGCCGCTGCGCTACCTCTCGATCCTCAACCGCCTCCTCCCGCCGACGATCCGCATCCTCGCCTGGGCGCCCGTCGCACCGACCTTCTCCGCACGCTTCAGCTGCCGCGCGCGGCACTACAAGTACTTGTTCCGCGCGCGCACCACGAAGGCGGGGCCTGCA
>SEOQ01000916.1:0-11009 GCA_004679275.1 Dentipellis fragilis
CTGGCGACTTTCATCACGACCTTGTTGATGCCTGGAATTCCTTTGGTCAGTCGGTTACTTCATTCTGTGCAGCGTTTGCTTACATCTGCATCTACAGCTTTTCTATGGTGAAGAACAGAGCTTCTATCTGTTCGACACGTCTGCTTCCAACTATCTTTACGGGTACGTTTTTTATTATATTTATTGAAACTGCAGCTGAAACGAGTATGACAGTCGTCAGGCCATGATCAGCAACACAGCCTGGCAACGTCATGGATGCTACCATCTTGGATCCGATCAATACTTCAACATGCCACTGGAGAAAGCCCTTCTGGGATGCCAGGACGATTGGAACTCCCTTGACCATTTCGATCCCACAGCAAACAGTCGTCGACAGATGGCACACTTCCTGTACCTGCGTACGGTGTACGGTGCCTTGCAGGACGGGTTCAATCTTGTGCAGCGCGGCAATTGGACATACTACATTCAGCGGCCTGGTTCCAATCAAACTGCTACAGAGATGGGTCTCTGGTCGGCGTCACGCGCGGCTATTCCTAACGTTCAAACACTTAGCGGTAATCACACGGATCAAGTCTGGCTCTTGTACACCAACGAGAACACTACTCAGACGTATACCTACGACTGTGGTCAAGCGTTGTGGATGTCCTCTCCGTATCAATCAGGTACCATCGTGAGGAACTTGTTTGCACCTTTCGAGAATTACACCCTGCAAGACTCGAAGTCGGCGTTCTACAACGATAGCAAAGCCCCGTGGCAAGGCTGTCTCCCTACGATCACCATGGAACCCTACAGTTACAAAGCTCTAGTTCCTGCAACTGAATGGGTACCTCCTCGTCCGGCTTTGACGAAGTTCCTTCCTGGTCACGATGCTCGTCTTGATTCGGGGGTCAACTCCTCATCTATCACGATCACCTTGGAGTTCAATACCATTATGGATTGTACGAGTGTCTCTAGTTCTCTGGCCCTCAACATGTCGTCCTCTGGAAAGGGTTCAACGCCGACCTTCGATAAGAATGGAGCAAAGTGTACTGTTTTGACTAACGCTGATCCTGTCACGATCCCTGGCGACGTCCCATCTGCTTGGTCTTGGTCTGCGACTCTTCAGAATGTTCCTGACGGTATTCTTGCTCTTACCCTCAGCAATCCGAAGACCGCGGACGGTACTGCATCCACAGAGGTTTGTTTTATTTTTTCAACTTCCTTCCGTCCAATATTGATATTTTGTTCTCCACAGGCTGTCGACCGTCTTCTCCTTCGCAAAGGTGCCTCCGATAACGTCATGGTCTTCCCGTCCTCAGACTACGACAACGATGCGTTCGGGTCTTCCAACGGTCAGTACACTTTCACGCACAAGGCCTTCGGTGCGGATATGTTCCGGTACACCTGGAATTACGGCCAGAACTGGACGTCTTGGAAGAACTGGGAGGATACGACGTACATTGACGAGGATGTGTTCGCTGGCAACTGGTGGCCTGGTCAACATATCATGGTACAATGTAAGGATTTGACCCTATTATCCGCCCTGACACTGCTAACTTGCGGTCTCAGACTGGAGTGATGCTGCGAAGTCGGCTAGTGTCGTCGTTCATGCTGACCGCGGGTACTCGAAGCAACGCCGTGTACCACAATTCTTGGCGCGTGGCCCCTTCAATCAGTTTGGCTTCGACAAAGGTGTATCTGCGCAAATGGAACAAAACGACGACGGCAAATGGGAGCTGGAAATCATGGCTCAGTGGCCGACTTACGTGCAGCTCAACGTCTTCGGCTTCGATGACTACTACTACGGTGATATTGACGGCGATGGTGTTCTTGATCGTCTGCCGCCTAACACGGATGCTCCGAACTATGTCAACATGTCCGCGCCGCCGCACCCTCATCTTGCCTGGACTCTCGTCGTCGACGATACTGACATGACCTGGACCTTGGAACCTCGTGGCCAATCTGCCGTTGGTGCTATCATGTATGCCTTACTTCTGTCTATCCCCTTGGTCACGGCTACGCTTGCGGTGCTTATCTTCATGTGGTCGTTCTACGGTATCAAGCACAACAAGTGGGGTGTGAAACCCAACAAGGATCATAGCAACTACTTCCCGATTATCGGTTCTCTGGGCAACAAATCCAAGAGTGATCTGAAGGATGCTCCAATGTCCGAGAAGATGTTCGGTATACACCACAAGCAGACTGAGGTCATCGGCTGGCCCGAAGACAAGCATAAGCGCCGTCGGGTCTTGATCGCGACTCTGGAGTACGAAATTATCGATTGGAAGCTGAAGGTCAAGATCGGTGGTCTTGGTGTCATGTCCAGTCTCATGGGTAAAGCAATGACGGACGTCGATCTCATTTGGGTTATTCCCAAGGTCAAGGACTTGGAGTATCCTCAGGGCGACCCGGCTGATCCTATTGAGGTCATTATCTTCGGTGAACCCTATCTCATCGAGGTTGAGACGCACGTCTTGGATAACATTACCTATGTTATCCTCGACAGCCCTGTCTTCCGCGCTCAGACGAAGGCGGATCCTTACCCTGCTCGTATGGATGATCTGTCGTCGGCCATCTTCTACTCAACCTGGAATCAAGCTATCGCCGCTACCGTCCGCCGGTATCCCGACATCGACATCTACCACATCAACGATTACCATGGCGCCCTTGCACCGATCTACCTGCTTCCCAAAGTCCTGCCCGTCTGTTTGTCTCTTCACAATGCCGAGTTCCAGGGTTTGTGGCCCCTCCGTACCAAAGAGGAGATGAAGGAAGTTTGTTCCGCGTTCAACATCAGCAAAGAACACTGCACCAAATACGTACAATTCGGTAACACGTTCAACTTGCTCCACGCGGCTGCCTCCTTCATCAGTGTCCACCAGAAGTCCATCGGTGTCGCTGGTGTGTCGGACAAGTATGGTAAACGTAGTTGGGCCCGTTATCCTGCTCTATGGACGCTCAAGCATGTCGACTCCCTGCCGAATCCGGATCCTAGTGATATCGAGGCTTTGGACCAGAACGCTATCGATGTTCATGACATTACGGTTGACCAGAAGATGGAAGCCGAACGCCCCGAACACAAGAGGCAGGCGCAGGAATGGGCTGGTATCAAGCAGGACCCCAATGCGGATCTGTTCGTGTTCGTCGGTCGCTGGTCGAAGCAAAAAGGTGTCGATCTCATTGCCGATGTCATGCCTTCGCTGTAAGTTCAATTCATCCGCGTGTTTTGCACGAATGCTCAACATTCACAGGTTGGAGAAACGCCCGAGTATCCAATTGATCACTGTTGGTCCCGTTATCGACTTGTACGGTCGCTTTGCCGCCGAGAAACTTGCCCGCCTCATGGAGTTATACCCGGACCGTGTCTATTCAAAGCCCGAGTTCACTGCCCTCCCGCCCTATTTGTTCAGTGGTGCCGACTTCGCTCTTATCCCGTCTCGTGACGAACCCTTCGGTTTGGTCGCCGTCGAGTTCGGTAGGAAGGGTGCTCTCGGTGTTGGTAGTCGTCTTGGTGGTCTCGGTTTGATGCCTGGTTGGGTAAGTGCATTGCATACCATTTTATGTCTCAATGTCTGACGTCCTCTTCAGTGGTTCCCTGTTGAGTCCAACTCCACTGGACACATGTTGTCTCAGCTGTCCAAGACAATCAAGCTGGCTCTGAAGTCCTCGGAAGAGGAGCGTGCTCTACTCCGTGCGCGTTCCGCTGTGCAGCGTTTCCCCGTCGTCGAATGGCGTCAACGCATGGAAGATTTCCACAAGCGTAGTATTGGTGTCAGTCGTGGAGTTGCAGGACACGACGCATGGAGACCATCGGACGGCATGAAGGGTGGTATTGTCCCTATTGATGATCACGATGACTGGAACCCGGTGGAACAGGCCGACCCATCTCAGCCGGACTGGGACAGCCGAAGCGTCAACGAGAGCCCGAGAATGAACGTTCCTAGCTCTCCGGGCCAGTGGAGCCAAGAGACCCTCACGCCTGGTGGTGATCCATTCCTTACAGCGCCGCCCCGTCTGATCCCCGAGCGTCGTGGCTCGTTCAGCACGGACGTCTCTGATGCGGAGAATGACTACTTTTCTGCTCGTGACTCTTCGCAGCCGGAATACGGAAACTTCTTGGACAAGGCTAACCGCCAGATCGCTCGCGACCAAAAGCACGCACCCGACCCCTTCCTAGAAGCCCCCACCCGACCCTTCGGAGCGCACAACAGGATATCATCGGTCGAATCCATCGCGTCTATTGTGGATGAGAAGTCCAACTCTCCGCTAAACAAGGCGATTGCATCGGTGTGTACCATCATTATATTGAAGATATAGCATTGAGCTAATCATTGTGCAGTTCACTGACTCCGATGGAGGCGTAGCACACGACTTCGTGCAGAAACTGCAGCATCTCACTCCCGAGAACTCGAAAACGGAACTATCCATTGAAAAGTTCCTTCAAAAGAGCGAGGAGGCGTTCTTCGACAAAGTCCGAAAGGACAAGTTGTCCAGTGCTGCTAGTATCCGATCTCAACGAGATTCTGTGTGGGGAACACCAGCACCATCCTCCCTCGATCATTCACGGCCTTCGTGTAAGTGCACTCCTTGTTTACATTTCTTCCCGACTGATCTAGATTGTGTCATTAGCCCCGAACACTCAGTCATTCGCGCCGAGCTCTGCAGCGGGTTACACAGACTACGATGGCCCGTTGAACAACGATCAAGGCGAAGTTGTCATTATGACCGGGTTGCAGATTGCTCTGCAGCGGGAGATAGGCGGCTGGCCGCTGTATGCCATTATCATCGCTTTGGGACAGGTGCGCATTAACGATTTTCAATCATGTGCTAGAATTAACATCATGGGTAGATGCTGAGTGCAACAAGTTTCCAAATCACTCTGTTGTCCGGACAGAATTGGCAAGACGCGGTGCAGACCTATGTTCTCGGAGGAGTTTTCCTGGCTGCCTCGGCAGTATGGTACCCACTCTTCCGGTTGAGGCCCTCGGTCTACATCCTATCTACCCCCTGGCTATTCTTCGGCCTCGCGTTCTTCCTGATTGGCCTGCCGTCCGTTACTGAAGCGCTCCATCCGGCGCACAAAATTCTGTCGAGTATAGCGACTTGGTCTTATGCAGTCGCCTCGGCCGCAGCCTTTGCGTTCTTTGGTCTCAATTTCGGAGAGGAAGCTGTAGGTCTTGCGATTTATCTGATTTTTCAACATCATTGACACAGATTTTTAGGGTGCATCAACTGAGGCATGGATGCTTCGGGCCTGCATTGTCCAAGGGTCTCAACAAGTCTGGGTCGCTGCGCTTTGGTACTGGGGACACTCACTCGATACCGCGTCCGCAGGCAACGTCACGCCATGGTGGATTGTGCTTATTGTATGGCCGCTGGCTGCAATCAGTTTCTTGTTTGCCTATCTCATGTTGTACGGATTGCCTGGTAGGTCTCGTCGCTGTCTCCATCTCAACAGCGCACTCACTTCTTCGCAGAATATTATCGCCAGACGCCGCCTAAGGTACCGAACTTCTTCAAGACGCTGCTCCGCAGGAAATTGGTTCTTTGGTATGAAAGTTGCTCTAGAGTGCAGGAGCCGAATTTGACTAACTATCGTCTAGGTTCCTTGCATCTGAAATCCTGCGTGATTACTGGTTGTCTGGTGTATGTACTACTCTTCTATCTCTGTGACGTCGTTCACTAAATGTTTGCTTTCAGCCCTACGGACGAAACTGGAGCTTCCTTTGGGACGTGCCGATTCCGAAGTGGCAGATCGCCCTTCTTATCGTCGCTTTCTTCGTCGGCGTGTGGTCCATGCTACTGGCCGTCCTGACATACTTCGCTAAGACGCATACTTGGCTCTTGCCTGTCTTCGCCGTTGGTCTCGGGACGCCAAGGTGGTGTCAGGTGCGTCTGAACTGATTGGTATGTTTAGTGTTTGGCTCTGACATTCCTCATGTCTTAGATGCTGTGGGGCACGTCGTCACTTGCACTGTACATTCCATGGGCTGGTCGTGCCGGTCCCTATCTCGGCATTAGTCTGTGGCTGTGGCTGGGTGTCTTGGACTCTATCCAAGGTGTCGGCCTTGGAATGATTCTGCTCCAGGTGTGTTTCAATCTCTGACACTGTGGCGCTCTCACTGACAGTATTCTTAGACACTGTCCCGTCTGCACGTCTGTGCGACACTAGCGTTCTCACAAATCATTGGTTCTATTTGTGTGATGGTTGCGCGCGGGACAGCGCCAAATCGGGTGGGTCCTGGAAGCGTCTTCCCTGACGCAGGTACATGGGACTTCTCGGACGGCCTGAAAGGCAGTCCAATGGCATCAGCACCATTCTGGATTGCTCTCATTTGCCAGATTGTTATCGTTTTCGGCTACTTCTGGTTCTACCGCAAGGAGCAGCTTTGTAAGTGCTCGAACTTCTTTCCTTTTGATCGCGTGCTAATGCATTGTATCTTTAGCTCGACCATGATCACGACTTTTACTTTGCACATATTTGCATCTGCACCGCACCTATAGACTATTGTTAGCATACCATATACGGACTGTCTTTACAGGGATTCTTTGAGTAGGGCCTTCAGAATTGGGTTTCGAAATGTTGGACACTGTACACGGACACTCGCTAATTATCACGCTCCCTACTACTGGCCGATAGATATACATACTCGCCCGACGCTGCACTACTTATAACGACTTCCTTGCGTCTGGGCTGCTTCCATTATTCGAATGATTTTTTGTCGATAGCCATAGGGATGCACTCATTGATAGCGTACCTTTTAGCTTACCCATCTCATCCTTACAAAGGATAAAGGCCACATGTATATACAGCTCTGTTTGGTTGATTCGAAGCAATTGGCAGACGCGGTATTCCAAAGCAACAATGGATATCACTAGAAAATACATGGGACGTGGTAGATATCAAGGATATATCAGGTAAAGGCTCTCTCCATCCTCCTAGTTGGAGCCGGCAGAGAATTCTAGGGTGATGATTAGATTGTGAAGACGTGAACTTGTAATTTCGACCACTCACTCGTCACGGACTTGGTGCCCTCTGAGATGGCATGCTTCGCGAGCTCACCGGGAAGGATCAAACGGACCGCGGTCTGGATCTCTCGAGATGAGATGGTCGACTTCTTAGAGTACGAGGCAAGCTCTGCGACAGCAGTGAGTGACAAACTGACAAGAGTGCCACGAAGGTGGACGTACTGGATGCCTCAGTGGCAATGCGCTCGAAAATATCGTTGACGAAGGAATTCAGAATAGCCATAGCTTTGTTGGAGATTCCTGTGTCCGGGTGGACCTGGCGAAGCACTATAGCAGAGGCGTCAGCATTGAGGAAACAATAGTAAAGCCAAGCATGTTATACCCTTGTAAATGTAGGAGCTGTACGTCTCCTTACGGACCTTGCGCCTCTTCTTCTTCTCACCGTCCTCAGTCTTGCTGCTGGCCGTCTTCTTCATGGATCTGGAAGCCGTCTCGCTCTTTGCGGGGGCCTTAGAGGCTGTGGAGGCAGGGGCCTTGCCAGCGGTAGAAGCGGGCTACACATGTTTCGTCAATCAGCTCTGATTTTGCGAAATCTGAATGCATCTGTACCTTGGGTGCCATTGTTAGTGATAGGCGTGCTATGGAGAAGGGGCAGATGGTGGTAGTCAGGAGGAAGGTGCAAACGCGTCGGTGGCGTGGCCTCTTATTCCAACGAGCGGAATTTGAATAAACGCGCTACACGTGTCGCGGGACAATGGGCGCGTCGCGTCGCGCGTGTCACGTTCTTGCGACGCGCATAAAGCATCACGCGTCATCTTGTTCCCCTCTAGCGGATTGTTTTTATAGCAAATGCCACACGGCGCAGAAATGGTTTGAAAACTACGGTACTGTAAGAAACATTGTAGATAACATAAGATATTAACCCAACAAGAATATCCCTCCGGTTCAGACAAACTCGGTTCCACATGAGCGAGAAGATCGGTCAAATAAAGCTCATTTTGTTGGCTTTTTGTCGAAGTCCGCGGCATAGCGACCATATGGACTGAGCAGAGTACCTAGACCTTGGTGTACCTCAACGAGGAACTCTTCGAAAGGGAACGTCTCTCCGTCGACAGAGAAATATCCTTCGCTTTTCAAGGGCTTGACCCTATATGCTTGCGTCTTGAAGTAGTGGCACTGTTCAAAGAAGGGAATGAGCAAGGAATTTCAAGACACGACTATCAACCTACCGAATCCCGCCAGTAGGCCGCGCCCTTTTCCGCACTGTCCATAGCCTGTATCATGTCCTTTCGCGACATCTGTCGAAAGGCCTCAGTCGGAGAAGTAATTGAGAAGAGTTTAATTACACACCCTCTCTTGAATGACCAGGTCGACAGTACCATCGTTGGGCATCGAAACTGGGAACTGCATCAGATCACTAAGAAGTGTTAGTGATCGTGTTCGCCAACGAGACCATCGGCACCTACCGACTGACGAAGGGGCCTTTGCCAGCATACAGATAAAGCACCGGCTTGTCAAATGTAATCCAGCCATCTGCATCTTTCAGGGAGTTTTGCATTTCCGGTAGAGCCGAGCCTTCTGGTGCAGGGCGCTCTACTTCGACAGCTTTTCCTGCCTCCGCACGGGATGCCAGTAAATTCTCAACCATTTTGTTCTTGTCAGTTTGCGGGGCTTTGATGGAGATCGACAGAGGGTGCGCTTTCCTTGAGACGACTTGAATGGATGACAATCAGTTCACACCGTTGGCGGAACGAGATGACAAACCTACCCGCGCGAAGGTAACCATACACAAAACGGTTGCTTCCCATCCAGCGCAAATGCTCTGTTCCCAGATCCAGGTCGGCCATGAGGCCAAGGCACTGTGACATGAAAGAGAAACTCCTTTTCCCGCCCTGTAAGAGTGACAGCAAGTCAATGGCCATTGGCCGTCCTGAAAAACGCTAAGCTTTACGTTGAAACAAAGCCTCTAGCTAAGTACCTTTGATGACATTCAGAGCGGCGGCAGAGATGTCGAGCCCTTCCTATAACCCCGTCAATGACGTTTCACGTTGTAGGTTCAGTATTTGGGCGTACCTCTAACCCAAGTAGATTGAGGCTCAGGCCATTTCCGGATCCTGCAGGTATAGGTGCGATGGGCATTTGGAATGCCTTCAAAGGCTCCTTATGCTTCGTAAATCCATTGTACAACTCATGGATGATACCATCCCCAGATACGCTGATCAGAGCATCGTATTTGTCAAGCGGCAGCTCCGCAGCAATCTCAAGAGCATGGCCATGGTGCGTTGTATCTGTTCACACAGCACTCTTCAGTGCGACATACCTCAAGGCCAAAGTCTAGAACGACGGACAGACCACCTCCAATGAACACCGAGCAATGCTGAAAATGGGTTCCACCTTGGTCTTGAAGATGGACTTTGCTTTTCCCTAAACAATAAATACGCGTAAGAAAGGTCGAGAGGGCAGGGAACAAAGGACATACGGCTCCCCCATGCGGGTTAACCAACACAAACAGTCGCCTCTGACGCTTGACACCTTGTGGACCACACTTTATGAAGACCACAGAACTTCATGTGCCAGCTGGTGAACTGACCTGCATACGCCGCATCTAATAACGCTTCTGTCCATTCCGAGAGCTTATTTCGGTCGCTTTCCTGCACGGTCCCTTCAACCTTGACGCGCACAAGATGGCCCTCACGTGCACGCTTGGCCAGGACATGGACAGCTACATGGCCTTCGGAGTGTTCGGCCCACAGCACGCGCTGGAGAGGGACGTCCAACTTGGTCTTGCCTGTTCGTGGTCGGTCAATGAAAGCCCTTGGAATATAGACCATGACCTTACTGCTCTCAGCCCGTTTTACGACGAACGAAACGTCGGAAAAGGTAAAGGTCGCTGGCGCCCCGTTAGACGTGACATTCAGTGTCTGTAGAGCCATTCAGCTCTTGGATGCGGGCGCAGTCCAGCCACTGGGTTCACCGATGTCGGTGAATGGGAGAAAGAGTTCCCGGAGTGCGCAGAGACAGTACTTATAAAACATGCCCACCAGCGACCGCAGCTGCTGCTTATGATCGTGCGAGTCCGAGGGCCGGCGGCAACTCCGGAACCGTAAGGCAACGAACGTTATCTTATCTTATCCCAGTGACTCTGCGACGGGCGGGACACCGCAGTATTTATATCCTCTCAAATCGTCCGATTGCGCATTTTCTATGTCATCTGAGCAGGCTCCAGCTGTTCCTAGTCAGTGGTACGGTTGATATAAAAGCATCGTTAACGATTCGTTATGGAGATGCACCTTCTCCAGAGAGCTATCATCCGAGTCGCTCGGCGCTGTTCAATTCATCCACACCTACGCGCACGAGCAATGTCGGGAGTAGTTCACGACCTAGCCAGGAAAGGCTTTGGAGAAGGTACAAACGAGCTCTATGACAGGTGCGTCTGCCTGAAATGGAACCTAGTACAAAACTCCTGACCGACGATTCTTAGAGCTCGTCCGTCTTACCAGGCCAACGCCCTCTCCTTCATCCGACAATCAGTGAAGCTCAACCCCCTCTGAACATCGTTGAGCGAGTGCCGTCCGCTTGACCGCGCTACAATCATAGCAACTGAACATCGTAGTTATCATTTCTGACAGGGTCGGAGCAGGCACTGGGATCTTCACCCGTGCCTTGCTTGCTCACCCAGAATGGTCCACTTCCATCCAGAAGCTTTCTGCCCTTGAGCCGAGTGCTGGCATGCGCGAGGTCTTCGCGAAATCCGTCATTGACGAGCGAGTAACGATCAAGGAAGGCTTCTTCGACAACTTGAACACAGGCGTCCCGGATGGTCAAGCCGACCTGGTCGTGATAGCGCAGGTACGTCGAACCCTGACATCCTACGACCTCATAGATGGTTTATATGCTGTCTTTTTCGCGGAACCCAGGCGTTCCACTGGTGCCCCGACTTCGACGCTGCAGCGGTGGAATTCTCCCGCATACTGAAGCCGGACAGTATCGTCGCCTTGATTTGGAACCTGGAGGATCGGTAGGTCGCATGCATCCTTTTCAAGTCAGGTTGAACCCACGGG
>SEOQ01000917.1:0-11004 GCA_004679275.1 Dentipellis fragilis
CGGTGAGCTTGCTTCTGCAGTTTCAGATCAACCTCCGGCCCTTGACATTCAAATTTAGCAGCACCCATCACATTCGGAGGCAGCAGATAGATGAGAACATTAGCTCGCGTCTTCGTTCTTGTCTGCCTTGCTTACCCTTCTCTGGTCCTTACCTTTGCACTGCAAGCAGCCCCGACGGGTGATGAGTATCCCGACCCTAAGCACGAGAAACTGGGGCTTAGGCTCACAGACCTGTGAACTTCAAGGATCGAGCTATACACCGACTTACTCAAGATGCACATATTCGCGTCTGTGTGTCTATCCCTGCTCGGCTGGTCCAGTCACTCCCGCGGCGTGCTCAACCCGCTATGCAAGCAACGAGCAACGGTTGGACCAGCAATCGGCGTCAGGAACCTGCAGACCAAGTTCATATATGATGGAATTTGCGGGGTTCAAGCGAGTTCGATAACTAGCGTATGCAGGCACGTACTGATATAGATAAGGTGGTATTACAAACGCGCTGTATAGTACAGAGAATACACAAAGTGAACATTAGTACACGTCGGGGAATCCGAGTCCTCTACTCAAAGACCGACTGCGACCTTTCATGAAGATCACTGTTCCTCATGGTGACTCTCGAGGATGGATGGTAACGTCGCAGACATACTGCCCACCTTGAGGCGCTTCACGGGCCTCTCTGCTTGCCTTTCCTCGTCCTCGAAGTCCTCGTGTATGGCGGAAGAGAGTTGTGCATTCTTCCGCTCCGCCAGCGATGTGTGCTCGAAAAGATCTTCCGTCTTCTGAAGCTCGTCTTCTTCCCATACGATACTCGGGTTCCCCAGCTCGTCCTTGACTCGGCCGCCGTAAAGCGCGAATACATCCTTCAGCTTGGTGTGCGTATCTAACGGCTTCGTGTTGTCTTCAATGATCTCTGGAACCGGCCGCATATTGCGCTTCTTGCTGCGAGTAGGGCGATACAGACGTTCGTACAAAGTGAGGTCGATGGCCTTGTAATGAGAATTGTAAACCTCATGAAGCGCCATGAGACAATCCGCGAGAGTGGGGTAGTCCGCGCCAACTCGCATCGGGGGTCGGCTGATCTCCATATTGTTTAGTTTTCTGTCGCCGCCTATGGTGACCCCATTCACGACGTCGGTTTCTACATTTCCATAAATTCCGTTGATGGTATGGGCAAGGCTGTTGACGGCATTGGTGATATGAAAACGATAGACACAATAGTGGTAGACGTGGACAAAAGATTCGATGTCGTCAGAGATCCTGTACGGCTTGTAGGGAAATTGCAGGGATAACGCCGATCGGAAGTACCAAGTGCCCTGCAATATGCCAGATAAGAGAACAATCGCCAGAAAAAAAGTCACGACACGCACCGTAAGATTCGGTCGCCTCGGTGCCGTACCATCGCCCATCTGCTCCTTGTACTTGGACAGATCCCAGTCGTTGAGAAGGCCTTTCCGGGTGACCCGTTTGCCTTTTCCCTCTTCGAGAATCAATATATTGTTGATGCTGATGTCTCGGTGAAGGATAGCAGCCCTGAACCAGGCCTCCTCGTGAGCTGAAGAGCATTGGTAAGTAAAACATTGGTACCAAAGAATGCGTAATGACACGCACCGATCATAGCATCGTAAAGAAGTGCCGCAAGCTCTCGAAAGTCCTTGAAATCTATCAACGGCCGACAGAACTCGCGCAGTCGAATGCGATAGTGACCGTACGGCAAGTGGAATCTGTGATCCACAGCGCCATGTGTCTTCGTCACCTGCCACTGACCATGCGAGTCGGAAACGTCCTCGCTATCTTCGCAAGTCGCAATATTCGACACTTTGTGAGCCGCAAGTCTCTTGTAGACTTCATGTTCGGCGGTTATACGTGGACTATCTGGCCTCCAGAAATCCTTCAAGAACGACACCGTCCTTTCTTTAAGGTCGTATGCAAGATAGCCGCGCGTGCAGCGCCCGTGCAGTGACTTCGCGGAAGCCATTGGGCGAGCAATGAGCAACGTACGATTGGCCATCGTGACCTTGTATGCAGGCCACTGCGTCGACCGCGGCGCCCCGTTCTCCGAGTCCCAGGACAGCGCATGATATATCTGTTCTCCGATGTAGTCCGTAGGTGGATCCTGAGCGTACTCGACCATTTGCTTGACCTCGTCCTCGGATGCCAGCACGGCAGTGCGATCGTAGCCTCGCTGCTCGTTCGACATGTGTACCAATCTCCAGAAGAAGCGGTGGAGCGGGGTATCGATACCGGTGGCGTATTGGAATGGTTCGGAGAGGATGCAGCCGGATCGATCGAAGTATAGAATCCGCGCCTGGTGTCGGAAGACATAGAGCGCGTAGACGTGCATGCGATGCTGGTGGGTGAATACCTGTCCCACATATTCCAGGATCTGCCCCAGACCTTTGGTACCGTTGTCCGTATTCAGCAGGAAGTGGTCGCGCTTGTCGGCAAAAGTGAAGGCAGCGAGGGAGCGCTCGACCTTGACCTCGATGGGGACCACGAGATCAGCCCACGAGCAATGTCCGACGAACCCTGCGCGGACTTTCTTGTCAGCGTCGCTGATCCTGCTCTTCTTCTCGAGGGTCGCGTCGGAAATCGCCACAAACTGCTCGGTGCGACTGTTGACTGCGTAGACGCCTCCATCCGGTTTGGTACGTCTCTTTCCTTCTTCAGGATCCTCGGGCTCCGTAGCCTCCTCATCCCTCTTCCGCTTCTCCTTCGGTTTGATGCCGGCTTGGGTGGGCCAGTTGGAGGTGTCATAAGTCTTGAACAGTGGCTCGGATGGCTTAGGACCAACACTCTGAGCTGCCCCGACAACAGAATCGGAGATCTTGCACTAATATCGTACTCGTCAGTGGGTACACATGCCAGCAGTAGCGCACAACGCACGATCTCGATCATGCAACGCCATTCTACCCACGACACGGCCTTTGGTTTCGACTTCGTAGCGCCCGCAGACTTTCCGTCGTTCCTAGTGTCGGCAGTTCCATTGCCACTGTCTTCGGCCACATCGCTCTCGAGCGCGACGGATACGAACTCTGACTGCGCCTCCGGAGATGGGTCATCGCCGGGGATGTAGATCTTGAACATGTCGTCGATCGAGACTTCGTTCATTTTCGTGGGCATCTCGTCTTTTTGCGAGAGGCTGTCGCGAATCGCTTTTCCGTGTGGTGGATCAACGGCGTTCTTCAGACCGTTCGGGCCCAGCTTCGGAGGAGTTGATTTGACGTCGTTCGCAGGTGAATGGGCGCGTTTGGTGCCGGTCGACGATTGCGAAGAGGTGTCGTCCGCGCGAGTGCTTGTGTCAATGACAGGATCAGAGGCGGGAGAAGCCTGAAACACGCCATCGTAGACGGCAGAGGGAAACGATGGGCGATTAGAGCCAGGCATGGTAGCAGAGATGGGGGGGAGAGGAACGTCAACTCACAGGACGCAAAAAATCTCAGCTATTTATGAGTAGGAGTGTCTTTGTTCCACAATGTAGATCGTGGACGGGATGAGAGAAAAGCACGAGGTAGGAGCAAGAGACGAGTCGGCAGACAATGGGGATGTTGAATTCCCGAATCACTGCCACCGCAGCTTGTGGACAATGGCGCGTGGCCGATCGTTCACGTGAATGCGGCCTGTTGGGCCACGCGTTAGAAATCCAAACGAACATGATTTCTGAATGCACCTACTTGAATGGAGGGGATAGTACGTCCTAGTACGTCCGAGTCGTACACGGTGAACTGGCAGAGAGTTCTTTGCAAGTTGAACCGCCGGCAAGTTCCGTATGAGCACGTGCTTACACCCCGCCATCTTGGCTCACGTCGACGGCCTTTCGTTTGTTCGCAGTGCCTGCCAGTGAGCCTGTAATTCTCCAAGTTCTCTTTCATCTGCACTTTGATGTGAGCTCTAATTCCACCTGCTCCTTGCAATTATATTTTGCGCCTCTGATCTTCCATAGTTTCAGGTCTCCTGACGCTTTCATCCCTACAGTGGAGACATGCAGTACAATACGCGATTGCAGAGGTCTCCCAGGAGTCACGCACAGATCACTATGCACCATTCAAGCCCTCCGATGAGGAGGTCACAGTCTGCCTTGACACCCTGGTGAAGGCGCACCTCATTTCAAACGCCGGGATCGCTTCGAAGCCTGTCAGACTAAGCCCATCAGCAAAACTTACAATGCTTGATAGCACATCGGTGATCTTTCAAGAGGTTTCAAGAGGTTCCAAGAGCTTGCAAGCTCTTGAGAGATCATTGATGTGCTATCAAGGACTGTAAGTTTTGCTGATGCCGGCACTGTTATTTATTTACACTCAAGCTCAGGTGGCCGCCGACCGGCCTCCCGCACCTGTAGGGTCGATACTGCGATATGGTATTTGCACATAGTTCATATGTTCGAGGGTAGATTACAAGTCGTATAAAGATCTTCCCCAACCTCCGCCCTACAGATGATATCTAAAGCTCGAATACCTGCAAGAATTCGTCAGCCACCAGCATTATCTACTATTCGTACGAAGCAAGACTGACATTTCGCCCGGCAGACCGCAAGATCGGGGCGGAAGGTGAGGCAGACCCTTGAAACCAACAATTGTAGGACCCTGGTGAATGACCGGGGTCATGAAGACATCGCTGGCCTGTTCACCGAAAGATGTCTAACAATGCCGCTGCAAGGGCCAGACGCACGACCGACCACGGCCGAAGCGTGCGGAAGCAAGAGAATCAGCCGCGCGAAGAGAGCGAAGAAGACACAAGTCTCAGCACCAGCACCGCTGGCCCCCGCCTCGTCCATCATGCCCGCCGCACCGCCCCCCGAGAACCGCCCGCAGCAACAGATGCCGCCGGCGGTGTATCTCGGGAACCGCAAGTGGGGCTGCCCGTACAAGGGCTGCGAGACGACTTGCGGTCGGGGGAGGAAGGATGCACCTCGGCTTTTTCTCTACCTTTTGCCTTCCTCTTTTCTCGGACCCTGGACTTCATTAGGACCCCCTCATGGCATCTTATCGATGAGGCGATTACGATTCGTTTGTGAACTTTGTCATCGCCGTGTGGACTGCATCGTGGGCGGTAGCCATCTGCTTCATCGTGTCGATGCGCAGCTTCGCGATTTACAGTTCTTCTCCTGGGATGTTGTACAATGGATTAGTAGAATTACCTCTACTTGTTGTACTTGTAGTGTTATGAATACAAAGAGAACTTGATATTTGCTTGAGCAATATTCTATGTGGGCGACGATGAAGAGATCTCACTGCACGGGCCGCTTTGGGCGCTCGACTGATTGTCCAGAGACCCTCGAGACGTGGCACGTGTGAGGTCCGCGGGACTTGGTCGTTGACGCGTTGAGTCGAAACTGCTTCCGTTCGACAACTTCAAGTTCAACGAACAGCAGTCACTCTCCTTCCCGTTCGTCCTCCCCCAAGTCTACGTTTTCTATATGTCAGTAAGTGCATTGTGGGGATGTAACAGGCGATGTCCCCAGAGGTACTGTAGGCGTGCTAGTCGGTGAAGGCGGACGCGATCTGCGAGTGCGATAATACCTTGAGCGTGCGGTCGGCTTCGTTGGTCAAGAGGGTAAGTTGGCTGAGGCCGAGTAACCCCCACTATATAGAACATGAACAGTCCCTGTAGGATTATCATTAGAGAGTATTGGGTCCCATGCCTCGCGCGCTACTGCAATTTGGGTGCGTATGAGCATCGAACGAGCTGGCCAGAGAGCATCGACAAAGCGAATCATGTTCCTGCCATCCCTCCAGACGCCCGCTAACGATCCTCTGGCACAGACGACCAGCCAAGGAAACCGAAGCCCCAGGGCGTCGCACCCATCCGTGAGTCCAAGTCCGCAGTGACGGCGTCGACAGACAGCATCATGTACCAATAGTAGAACCCCGGAAAGTGGCCTGGGTTCTGGCGGAACCCACAACCAGCCCACCGTGTCTGCTATTGCCACAATTACGGTCGGACGTGCCGTCGTTCGACTGGAGCTGTTGCGCGCGGAAGGGGAAAGACAGAGATGGGTGACACGGGGATAGGGGAATCCGAGGAAGACCGTGACGCGGGGCTCGCCCGCAGCTGCCGGTCATCCAGCTCGACATCACGAAGTTGTGCGCTGTTGCCCAGATCCTACACAGGCACGAAGGGCAACTGAGGTGCGGTCGAGTCGGAGTCGGTGCTGTGGGATGTACTCTAGGCGGGCGTCCATCGAGAGAGACAGAACGTACCTCTTCCCGGGCCTATATTGCGCGTTTTCGCCTCGGACCTCTTCTCACCCAGACATCACTCCTCGATTCGTTTGTCTGCCACTGGCAAGTGGAGGATTGGTTGTGGCCAAGCGTCGTAGTAGCCGGCTCGCAGTTTCTGGGACCCTGCAGCTGCATGATGTGTGAGCAGAGTCTACGATGGACAGTAATTATTTCCGCACCTATCCTCTGAGCTCCACTACAGGTTGAATACAAAGAGAGCTCGGGATCTGCGCAGCCGCCTTGTGCTGGGGAGGAAGAAGGGAGTCAAAGACGCGCGCATCGATAACAACATTGATATTGAGGCGTATACGGTATGTCCCCGGTCCATGGCTGGCAGCGCGGCAAGGTCCGTGGGACCCGCTCATCCGAGTCTAGCCCAGCACCCAGTTCACTTCGAATTTGCTTCCGTCCCACGTCGACTTGGACCAATATTGCCTTTATAAATGATATTTTCAGACTGCCGATTCAGATATGCGAGAAAAGCTGAGGGAACCATGACGGTTCGCCAGGTGTACTCAGTGAATTTAAAATTACAGGCGGAACTGAGAACAAAAGACAATCACTGGCATGAATGCGGCGGGAGGCCTAGGGTTGACAGAACACAAAGAAGCAAAAAGAACTACTCTACATAGCTACTTACAGCGCTAGCCTTCAGGTGCGCACCGATTTGGAGTGCTTTGTGCGCTTTTGGGCGTCAATATTTATTGTCCAAATAACCAAGGAGGCTGCTTGAGGAACAACCACCTCCTGTCAATGTCGCCAACGCTTCCCTCGTCTACTGGCGATAACGTTAAGCNTTCGCAATCTTACCTTTCCTCCAAATCCTGATAGACAAAAGCGAACAGTTCAGACGCAGCACCGATGAAAATGCATCAGACGTACCCCCTAAACCCTACACCTACGTCTGATGTGAGTGTTTGGCGGGAACTTGCGTCAAAGCCCTTTCCAGATCCCGACCAAACGTCAGCGCAAATGAAACGCGCATGTGCATGCAAGGCTTGTTTCGTCCGTCGGAAGATGAAGTCATAAGCACTCTCCAGGTTGGCGGGTCGGGATACCTAGAATCGGAAAGCTTAGATTGAATACCATTTGCTGATATTTAACAGGGAACCCCTCTCACCGTACACATCATCCCTTTTGTTCCTTGCAAGCATCTCGCCGGCAGTGTCCCCTCCTCCCAACTGTTTTCCAAACCTTGTGTCCCCGACTTCATCATCGAAATGCACTGTCAAGAACAATTGAACATGACGCGGCCTCTTCCTCTCGAGAGCAACACACCTTTCGAGGTAGGTGACCCTTGTTGCTCGTCGCTCCTCATCGCGGGTGCAGTGTTGACCATCCTTCGTTCCATGCAGCCCCACGGGTGCATACCTCAAAATAAGGCTGCGCCACACCAGCAGCCGATTCCGTGGGGCGACCTAGATGCCCGTGGTGCGAACAACCTCTTCGTTGTAAGTTCAGCTATGCCGACCGCCACACCTGGATTGAGCACTCACATATATACAGGGCTACGCGCCACAAGAATCCCTGTCCATTGCTCATCGACCCACTGAGGACGCGTACTACGAAGCGCGACAGGTGCCACCGAATGGCGCAGATGGCTACCCTGGTGTCTATGTTCCGGCGCCTTCCAACTATCAGGTATGATTTCGCGTATTGATTGTTGAATGTTGCTCACTATGTACGCCACGAGCAGAGCAATTTATCTAGCACGGGCTGGGAACAGCCAAACAGGTAAGCCGTAGATGAGCAGAATCCATACAGCGGGTCTTATGATCCTTCAGGGATATCCAATCGAGGAGACTGGCATGCGAGAGGGTCCCGCCTGTTGACGACCGTGCCGCGAGGTCAGAACAGCAAGCCATGCAGACCCTCATACGGTGTATGGAAAGAACTCAGATATATGACCTGGGTTACGACGTAACTCCCAGCCTATCCACCAATGAGTATCTCCCAATGCTGCCGCGAGGGACAAACAGACTGCCGCCCACGACCAAAGCCCACGGGAAGAACAGCCAAGCAAGGACGAAGGAACAATCTTCACCCCCAACCCTAGCCCAAGCAAAGCGCAATCGCCGGGGGATCTCACTGCCATCCAACATGCTGCAAGCCGTCAGGATCAGCACCAACGAATTTGGTTGCCCGCATGTTGGAGGCAGCAAGATCTACACTCGCGGATGTGATATTAAAAGGCACTACCAAAACCACTTCAGAGTGTGGGTAGTGCAGGTCTGCACGCGATGCGGCAAGAGGTTCAAGCGGTATGATAATGCGCTCCGGCATTTCAGGAAGGTGCACGGTAGAAAGCCGCATGAAGAGGAGGTCGTCATGATCTGAATCGAAGGGATATGGATGTGGATTCGAGACGCGTAGAGCACGGGAGATACCCAGAGGTGCAGGACGGGTAGAGCGTGTTTGGGTGGGTATGTCGCAGTCCCGGAGCGTTGTGATTCGGAGCGGGTACTCATGCGTTGATGGGTATGGCGGATGTCAGTATGAGAATGGAAATGGAAAGCGGTCGACGCACCTATGTTTTATTTTGTACCTCTGACCCTTCACGTCGTGTTATCGATGAGGAGATATCTGTGCGATCAGTAGAAGGACTTGGTCATGGCCTGGCGAACTACATCGTGTGCGATAGCGATCTGCTTCATGATGCGGACGCAAGTCGTGCGAGTTTCTAGGACCACTTTAGGTCAATAGCGCGGTAGTATTAGTTGTTAACTAGAATCGTTTACCTGTATCGACGTATTCATCACACTTTCAGTCGAAGTAAAAAGTATTTGCGCGACTGTTGCCAGAGGTCGACATGAGAGACAGAGTTTAGGCGCTGGAGCGGGTTGCGCGATCGTGGTCCGGAGGTCCCGGAGATGCGCCACGTGCGAGAACGTGGCATGAGGTCCGCAAGACTTGGTCGTTTACGGCCGTTCGGACTCCACTTCGAACAAGTTCGAAATTGCTTCCGTCCAACTTCAAGGACGTACAAGTCTTTCTTTCCAGTTTGGTTGAATGGTTACTATAGTCCTCCGCTAGTCGCTATTGAATATTGAATGCGCAGCTCTTCCAAAGCTAACCACAGCGTCACTCATTTGTTTGAATCTATACCTGCCACGAGCTCGCATACGACAGCACTTACTATCTATCATACAGGAGAGCGCTGAGGCTTATACCATACCACTCCAACACAACGCATAATATCTCCACACGTCACCAAAACTCGAAACTGCCGGGTCCGCAGACTCCAACAGCCCACATAATCGCGCAGTGTGTCAATGAGCTTCTACAGCGATCGCCAACCCCTGGCTTCCGGCGAAGCCGCATCCCAACTCATTCCTTTACTTACCCACTGCGCTTTTGCTGTTCACAAACCGTCCGAAACGGGAAGCTCTTGACAGCTCACGGCCCGGGAGAAAGTACATCTTTCGTGGATCACTAGCATCCAGGCTAATCTTGTTCGCTTTCTGCACGGGGACGTTCTTCGTCGAGCCGTCTTGGAAAGCGGCCGAGGAACGACGATCGCGATCTTCTCCTTACCATTTATGCTTTGCTTGCCCGACAACTTGAATAACGTTGGCCGATCACCGTCTCATTCTATCAATCCTAGTAGACAGGTGCGGACGATTCAGCTTCGGCACGGATGAGAATGCGTCCGACATACGCATACCTTCCTAGACCAGAAACCCGCCCACGTCCAACGTCAGCGTGTGCCGAATATGCGCACCAGAGTCATGCCAGCCTGAGACTTCGGCGCGAACGAACGCGTGCACGCGCGCGCATGCCAGGCTTTTTGTGCGTCTACTTCCGTGCATCGGAGGACGAGGCGAGAAGTGTTCTCCATGCTGGCAGGCCAGGATATCTACAAAAGGATAGCTCAGTTTGAATGTCAGTTGCCTATATTTAAAATTTACCGTCCTGCACTTGACGCACCATCCTTTTGTTCCCTGAAAACACCTCGCCTACACTACCCCGTCCTCCCGTTGTCGTGCTGCAACTCGTCTCCCTTGCATCTACAATGCATCAATCCAATACCCTGCCGTATCTGCAAGATGACGGGCTCGTCGAGGTGGGCTGCCTTTCCTGTTTGTCGCTGTGGTCGCGAGCGCAATGCTAACCGTCCTGTGTTATGTATAGCCATACGACTTCACTTCGCAAGGCATGGCCATCCTGACATCGGGGCAGTACCAGGTAATGCCTATCATCCATTCACCGTCGTCAATGCGCCTGATGCGATGTACGCCACACCAGTCGCAGCCCCAGCCTCAACTTTCAGGCGATCCGTGTGGTGGGTACACGTTTGCCAACTCCCACTCCTACTCAGTAATTTCAGCTCCACAGGCTGCTATACCAAGAATGACGGCTCACGTATCGTCCACAGAGCTTCCCGTTCAACGAGCCTCTGTCGCTCGCAGAGCATCCCGCTGAAGACATCCATCTTGACTTGCCACAGGTGCCGCCAAGCACCGCAAGGAGATGCTCTGACATCTACGGCCCGTGCACCGGGCTATACGACTGTCAAGTATGTCTTTACGCACTGGATGGAAGGTATTGCTCACCTAACGCGAATCATCAGCAACAATACGCAGATGCGCCCACTCCTCCCTACGCCCCGCNGGCGCTGCATCGAGGGGACCATGCCTGCTCCCTCCTCAGTCGGAGTCCAGGAGTCATGCCCTACTGGCTCCGCCCCTTCCCCATCTATCCCGAGGGCATGCTGGGTCGTTGAACATCGACGCGAGATACGCGCCACAGCTGCCCACGCCCTCCGTGCCTGTCGATCCCGCGGGCG
>SEOQ01000918.1:0-10981 GCA_004679275.1 Dentipellis fragilis
CAACAAAAGCCATCGGATGACATGAATTGAGCTGGCATACTTTAAGAGAGGAATCGGCAGGCATTGGAGCCTTGTTTGCAGAGTCAGAGTGGAAGAGAGAACTAGACAGGCGATGGAACATCCTGGATTAGCTGTGTCAAAAATTTGTTGATGCCCTCACGAACCGATGTCCACGTCGTTATATACCGATGCGATAATGTAAAAGCCAACGTACACGCGTGGTCGTCCTGCTTAGTATCGCGCTCTTCGGCGACTGTGCCAGACCTTTCCTTCTCTGGACCTTCCTCGAACTTGGTCCTACAGCGCTCTGAGACGGGCCCTTTCTTACTTCTGCCCCAGAACAATCTATGGCCGGCCCAGTCATCCCGCTCCATATTACAGACATCCTATGCAGACACATGCTGCAGCTCCGCAGTTTAAATAACTTCGCTATTTACTACCCCAGAAAAAAAGCGGTTTGCTACTTGGGACAAAACATCGATATCTGCCAGATCTCATTCAGATGCACAGCAAGTCTGTTATCTAAACAGATCTACAACTATGACGTCCGCGACGGTCCGCCCCGGTCCGAGCATTCATCCCGGGCTCAATGAAAGAACTCCCAGTCGAGGCCCACCCTATAGCAAAGCGTGGTCGGCGAACGTGAGGGTGACTGTACAAAGCACATGCTGCAGGGCGATGAATGTGGAGTAATGTACAACAAGCAGAGGTACTGCAAAGCTTCCCCATGACTGAGAAAGCAGTTCAGCCCAGAACAACAGTCCAGCCACTCACCAGCTCTCTGAGGACCCCGCGCGCTATGCCTGCTCTTCCATCTTTGCATCGCCAGCGGTCTCGATCTCCTTCACCTCCTTGGCCACATCCTCTTTGGATGCGCTCTCCATCGGTACATCCTTCTCTTCGCTCTTCGTTGTCCTTTCCGTGGCCGACTCTCCTTCTTCCCCGGTCGCGCTTTCCATCATCGCATCACCTCCTACGTCCTTTGTGTCCTTCTCCGCGCGCTTCTGCTCCTCACGCGCGGCTGCCTTCTCTATCTCCTGCGCAAGCAGCGTGATGTCGCCCGTTCCGATCTTCCCGAAGTGTGCAAGGTACCGGTCGCGCGCGGTGCGCAATGCGAGCCAAGACCACCTGTGTTTATTCTGGAGGCGGAGCAAAGGGCATGAGTCGCCGCCTTGGACGCATGACGTCGGACAAACAGCGCTTACCTCCTGGAACCGGGCGATCTGATCATCTGGGGGCAGTTTGGGGGCTGGTGCGGGCGATGGAGTTGCCGCGGGCGCGGATACCGCCGCCGGGGCAGGCATCGGGGTAGCGGTTGCCGCCGGTGGTAATGGTGCCGGCGCGGGCTCGCCTCCACTGGATGGTGGCTTGGACGACGATCCAGGCTTCGCGGGCAATGGGTGAAGCATGGGGCTCCCGGAAGGACCATTGACAGCAACCTTTGTGCCCTCGTGCGATGGTACCAATGCTACAGGCGCAGCAATGACATCGGCTTGTGGTGTAGCAGCAGGTACAGCTGGTGGAGGAGGCGGTGCAGCCCTCGCCTTGGCCTGCGCTGCAGCTCGTGCCAATGCCTTCCGACGCATCTCTATCCGGGCATCCTCTTGCTTGACCTTCGTAACAAAGTCCTTCACTTCTCCAGGCCTATAAAAATGGGTGATTCGAGAAATGCGAGTCGTTGAATGAACATGAACACTTACTGGAAGGGATTCTGCAGGTCTTGCAGACTCCTGTAGCCCATGTCCCAGATGTCGGTCAACGCCCCAGAACCCAGTCTGTGCTCCCACTCCGGCGGCTCAATCCGCATCTTCTTCCTAACCTCTCTCGTCGCTTCCTCCAACCCAACCTTCTCCCCATTCACGTCAAGCGTATAAGGCTCCCGGTCGAATGGTGCGCATAGGTCATTCTTCCACCGAATCCAGTTCTTCTCGCGCTCGAGAATTGCGTGGGTCGTGTCCGCGAAGGCGCGTCCACCCGGAGCAGTTTGCCGCAGCTCTTCCTGAGCTTTAGCAATTGTTTCGGTGACCCACTTGGCGTCGTCGGGTTCGAGTGTGAAGTCGATTTGAAGAGAGCGGTTGCGCGGTGATGACCACGCAGCCTTCTCGGGCTTGGTGAAGATGAGGAGATGGTTTAAGAGGATGAGAAGCTGGAAGATGAATTGACGGCGGAAATGTGTGTCTGCAATCTATGATAAATACCATTGGATCAATAACGATTCGGCAAATGTATGCTGTGATGTACCTCAAGCTCGAGCAGGTCGGGACTCGTCAGGAACTTGGCGAAGAAGTAGTCTTTGTTGCCAGTCTCGTCCTCGCCAGGCTCCGCTTCCCGTTTCCGCTTGAGAGGGTTCGACACGGAAGCACCGGAGCGGCTCCCCATCATGGCGCGCTCTTTGGCTGTTGCCTCCTTGATCACCGGCAGCACTTTGTTGACAGCCTCCTTGAACTCGGGTAGAGCAGCTGCGTTGGCAAAGAGCGGTGGTCGGGAGAACGGAAGCTGTAGCGACCAGAAGGTCTCATAGAAGTCTGTAGCAAGTATCTGAGCATGATGCACGCGACGACGTGGGCGGCTTTCGTCCTGACCTTCTTTCTTGTCGTTCTTCTTGTCGGGCGAAGATGGTTTTCCAGAGTCGGGCTTCTCGTCGACCTCCATGGCGTTTTGCTCCTTCTTCTCCTCGCTAGCCTTCGCTTCGTCCTTAGCTTCGTCCTTGCTATCTGTCATCACCTCATCCTTGTCACCACTCTCCTTCCCTTTCTCCTTCTCCTCCTTCGACCTCACCTGCACACCCTCCCACACAGGCCCATATTCTCCCCTCAAATTCACGCCACTCCTTTCTCCGAGTGGGAACACTCCACTCAAGAACGTCAATATTCGCCCGCAGAATATTGTGTTTGAGCCCATCTTGGAAAGCCGGCGTAGAAGGTCGTTGAGCATGCGAAGGAGGATGAGCGCTTTCCCCTTCTGTGGGACCATGCCCTCGGTGAGGCGGTCCGCACGCGACTCGATCCAGGAGAAGACGTGTGAACAGGAGGGGATGGTTTGGGTCTCGAGCAGGTCTTGGAGGGTCGTGAATGGGAAGGTTTGTTCGCAAGCATCTATGCGGCAACATTAGTTTTAGGCTCTGGATTATAGTTCATAGAGACACACCTTGCTCTGTGAATGTCAAGACGATATCGAGTCTGTCCTTCAGCTCGTCATAATACGTCGTCATGTCTGGATCCTGCAGGGCCTTCCCCTCTTTCATCTTTGCACAATATGCACGTCAGCGAAAGACCCAACTGGTTGACAGATCAACATACTGCATGGGTGAGCACCTCTGTCTTCAACGCCAGCTCCCATTGTCCCTTCCTAATTTCAGGCGTGAACTTCACTGCCGTGTCCTTCAGCGTCTTCTTCACCAAGGCGTCCAAGGCGTCTTTCTCGATCCTCTTCTTGGGCAGGTTTTTGATCAACGAGCGCAGCGCCGTGTCTGGGGATCGGAAGACCATGGCGCACGTCGAGGTCGCGGTCAAGTCGCGGAAGTGCTGCGAACGCCACAGCGACAGGCGCGTTATTGTCCCAATGCGGCATCTCCTTCCTTTTCAGGGATACCTATCAGACGCGCATCCCGCTCGGACTTGGTGCCAGACCCGGCCCGGGGCTGCGACTCCGAGTCTGAGCCACCATCTACGACAATGTCCTCTCAGACAAACAACAATGATAAGCCCGCCGCGAACAGCTCCTCGAAGTCCAACGTGTCGCTGGAAACAGACATCGTTTATCTGAAGCAGGTCATTTCATCCCAGCCTTCGGACGAGAACGCGGACGTCAATCTCACGGTGCTTCTACGCCATCTGGAGACCGCGAGCGGCGTTGCAGAGGGTGTGGAGGAGCGCATAGACGGTATCATTGGGAACCTGGATATGCTGCTGGACTCGCTCGAGAGGGAGACGGAGAAGGGCGCGGGCAGCGAAGTGGGAGCATCATCGAAGCCGGCGGACAAGGATTCGAAGGAACGGGCAGCAGATGGCGGCAAGGAAACCGCTTAGACCTAGACCAGAGCATTTCTAGCAGCTGTTCAAAATCAATTCTCTGGATTACTGGCAGGTGAAGTTGTTTATATTCTAACCTCGGTTTCTATGTATCAACGATAGATTTTAGGTGATCTAGTCAGGCCAATGTCCTAGAGAAGTCAAGAACTCCTCACAAGGGCTGGTACTATCTGGGAGAGATGCCATGTGGCTGGCATGGGCCCGTCAGTCGGTCAACGGGGTAGCGTCCAGCGATTGATTAGTCGGGAGTTGGTCGGGGAATGTAGTTGATGGGCCGCGATATGGCTGGGATATCCTTTCACTGCAGGCTGTGCTTCGTGGAATCCGATACTGTCGAAGTCAAGAAATACACCGCAGTCGAAGACACCTTTCCAATGAATTGTCAAAAGTTTGCGACAATTATTGTACAGTTGATTACTTACACGCGTCGCGAAACGTGTCTCTCAACTGCTCCAGATATGGTAACTACGTTGGTCGCATCTTACTCCCGTCCTTCAAACTTCGAGCTCCAAGCTCACGCTATCATACGCGAACATCGCAGGGTATTGCTACGAGAGGTTCCTGGGCAGAAACCTTCATGTCAGGTAATCAATATCACTAGCCCACGAGAGTCGTATAGATGAGTTACTGTTTTTAGGACGCGGTGCCTTCTATAAGAACCTCTACGGCGGAAGAGGCCGAGGCCAGGGTAAACGTGGCGGTTCTACAGCACATGAAGAAGACCATTCGTCTTCAAGCTCAAGAAAGCGACAGCGCATTACCAGTGGTAAGTGCTCGTCATTTCACAAAGACAGACGCCGGTTGGTAAGATACCATTTTCCTGGAAAGTTCGTACCAGCCAAGAACTCGACAATGCACTGTTTCGTATCGACGGTAAGCCGTATCCTGCGTATCATGACGTAGAAGGTATATCTGCAGGCTCTTGAAATATTCGTGCATGTGTGTGGCTCACGTCTTACGATAGGAACGTGGCGCTACGACAAATTCCTTTTGCATATTGACCACGCCCAAAGCGATCCGTACGCGCTGCCCAGCAAATTTCGTCTCCATATCGGCCATGAAGTGGCTCAATTTCCTGCAAGCCTGTTCTCCAACCCCATTCGGTATATATTCTCTCATGTCTCAGGTTACATCTTCCCGACGAGCGTYACAGGAAAATAGCTCTATGCGACTTCCTCACTCGTGGGCTAGCCTCCGCAGTTGCCTCGCAACCCGCCGCGTCTTCCTCTAAGGGTTACTACAGTGCCAAGGGTGGCGAAATATTAGTCGATAAGCCTGGTCAACAGGTTCTGCAACGGAGCTCAGTTGTTATCAACTCAGCTGGCATCGAGGCTCGATTCACCCTTGGCCTCCCCGCTCAAGGTATCTGACGTCTTCAACGGATAGGATTTCTCCAGTAACTGACACTTCGCCTGCAGGTCGAACAATTCTAGGGGAATGGGCTGCTAGCATCTTCAGAGATACCATTCCCCGCTTCGCAGAGCGGTTGCTGCACGATTCTCATAAGCCGCGAGAACTGGAGGACTTTGTGAACTGTATTGAAGATCAAGACTCACTGCGTGATAAACTGTCTGCTTCCAGTATGTGATCCCATACTCGAGTCTCTTTACCCGATCGACCGGCTGCATAATTCCTCTAGAGCTCTCAGCATTTATTCCTAACGGCGCTAWTCTACCTCGCGCATCTGGAGCTTCAGACCTGCCGCTCCCTGACTCGAAAGCCGTCAAACTTGTATCTCCACCAAGCCTTGAGCGTGTTTTCCGACTCCCTCATCGCGGTGAAATCCGAGGTATGGGCATCCCGGAAGGGATTACCATGATTGCCGGAGGCGGATTCCATGTAGGGCATGCATTTCTCCCTCATGGTACACAATAATAATCTTTCGCACAGGGAAAATCGACACTGCTAGATGCCCTTGCTGTCGGGTGCTACAACCATATTCCTGGAGGTCAGAGACTCCTCATTATGCCGTAGTTTTATAACCGTTATTTTGCTTTCAGATGGTAGAGAGTTCGTAGTCACGTCGCCTGCTTGCGTGTCTGTCCAAGGGGAAGACGGTCGTTCGATCAAGAACGTCGATATCTCACCCTTCATTAGCCATCTTCCCAGTGGTATCCCGACCACCTCCTTCTCCACACAAGATGCAAGCGGCAGTACGTCTATGGCAGCTGGCGTCGTCGAGGTATGTGGCCTTTTTTATATACCAGGGCACCACGATTGACGATTATGGATAGGTACTAGAACTGGGAGCCAAAACCCTTCTCTTCGATGAGGATACCTGCGCAACCAACTTTTTGATTCGGGACCGGAGAATGCAGAGGCTCATATCTGCAGACCCAATCACCCCTCTGATTTTCAAGGTAACTTATGAACTATCATGACCGTCTTGATCGTGTAGTTTAGGTTGCGTATTTAGGTCCGCGCTATGCACAGAGACCACGGGTGTTCTGCGATACTCGTCATTGGTGGATGTGGTACGTATTTCTACCTCCTTCATCTCCAGACACTGAACGGCTTCCAGGCGACTACTGCGACGTCGCCGACAATGTCCTCGAGATGCGCGACTATCAGTGCTACGACATCACCGAAGCCGCACGACACGTCGCGCAGGAAATCCCATCTGTGGTGGCCGATCATGAAGGTTTACCTGGTCCATACCCACTTCGTCCTGGCATTATTGAACGTTTTCGCAGTACCCACTTTCGGCGACATCAAGACACGCGCGCTCGTCGTGCGTAGCCTCCCTGAAAATATCAAAGTGGTGGCCAGAGCCCGCGAGACTATTCAAATCGGCGAGAACGCGCTCGAGCTCTCAGGCCTCCGGCAGTTAGTTCACCAAAGCCAGACCCGCGCCATCGCTGCGATCTTGGAATACCTCGCAACAACTCACGCCTCGCGCGAGGAAATCAATCTGAGGGAGACTCTTGACGAGTTGGCTCAGATGCTCCATGAAGAAGGACCGGATATGCTTGTCCCCGGGGGTCGCTTTGACGGGTTTCTGGCTACACCCCGCGTATTGGAGATCGGGATGGCAATCAATCGTCTCGTACGTCTTACCCTCTATCAAACACTTCCGTACTTACCTCTGACTGACCAAACATTCACACCAGCGGACCGCAGCCTTGCACTAAGCAAATCCAAAATGTTCAATAGATAATTAGCAAGACAACATAACGGGATGCAGGGTACGGGATGCGAGATATGCGTAATGTACAAATGCATGTTAGGGTATGACTCATGAGGGGCAGCAGCGAACAGCAACCTTAGCCTATTTCTACGCGGCAGCGCACAACAGCACACGGAGACAAAAGTACACGTTAGACGCTGGCGTTCTCGATCGAGGCCAGGTCGAAGCGTTTTACAGTGTTGATGACTTCGGATCCTTTGCGCACGAACACCAGCTGCACAACCCACCAAACATCGTCAGCGTCACGTCTCATGCGAAATCAACAGAAGGCCGCACCATATATGGGTTCGCAGTCGACCCAGTCGTGTCAGCCAGCACCTCGTCCTTCGACACGGTACCCACATCCGAGTCGTTGTACTTGAACCAAGAATCCGGATTCTCCGGCAGGTGGCGGGAATAGAAGAAATAATGGCCCCAGGACGGCGACGAGCCCCGGTGAATAAAGACAGACGTGAGCTCGTATGCAGCCTCGTGCTCGTTCGCCCAGATGTCCTCGAGCTCCTGCTTCAGCTTCGCTGCGCGTGCACGCAGCTCTTCCAGTTCAGCTTTCAGGAAATCCTGTTCTGAATTTAGAACAGCCATGAACTCGTCGTCGAGCTCCGGCAGTTCGACTGCTTCCTGCTTCTGGAGGAACTCATGGGTGCTCGTGAGAGCCGGGCCAAAGGGCGCATGCTAACGACAAGGAGTCTCAATAAGCAATGCTCTTCGCAGAAAACATGATTGGGCGATTACCTTGCCGATGGTCAAGAGATGAATCCTGTCGCGACAGGCACTCAATTCAGTATGGATCGCCTTTGACCGCTCCTTCTTCTCAGGATTGGCGCTGTCCAGGAACCGGTCCATATAGATCGTCTCTCCAAACTTGACGTACGCCTGCGACTTGTACGGCTGCATCGTCTCGCGATCGAATTGCGCTCGCTGCGTAACGATAAGCATTCCCCGCATCGGGAACGAAGCATACGGGCGCGTACCTGAAGTTGAATCTGGAGCAGCGGAGGCAGGTCCACAAGCGCTACCTCCATACGAGCCTTCTTCGACTCGAACTCGACCACGTCGTCGAAGTAACCGCTAAGGCCATCGTAGAGGTCGTATCCTTCATCAGAGACGTTGACCGGCAGCAACGAGAAGAGGTCCTCTTTCTCGTGTATGGACGGGCGCGAGCCGGAGTCATCAGGAACGACCGTGATGCGCTGCTTGAGAGTCCCGTAGAATAGTCTATACCATGGACTGTCAGGAGCTGCAGTTTTAACTGGACAAGAAGACCGACCGCTTGATAATGCTCGTCTTGCCGTCCTCTGATCCATCCATCCCATCGAACTTGAGCAACGCAGTCTCGATCTGGAAGATGCAGTTGTCCATGCACTCCGAGACATCATGCTGTCGGCCTTCACAGTATCCATGAACACCCACACAACCCAACAACAGCTACACGCGACTCACCGAACATCATAACGGACTCAGGCGCTTTCCTCGATGGTACCGGAGGCTTCTGCACCACAGGCGCATCTACGTCCATGGCCTTGTCCTTGTCGTCCGCCTCGGTAGCGTCCTTTTCCTGTGATGCACCGTCCACGTCCATGCGGTCCGTATCGCGGGCGCGCTTGCCCAGCACAGACGACGAGGCCTCCATAGACGTAGGCGCAGTATGCATCGGCGCGTCCTCGACGAGCGTGGCGTCCGTGTCGTTCGACGAGTCCGTTCCACCTCGATCGACATCGTCCTCCTCTTCGTCCTTCGACGTGACAAGGGCAAGCTTCGCCAGCTCGATCGTGGGCGTGACGGCGGCCGTCTCGCAGTGCTCCATCTGCCAGAACAGGTCGGCGAGCTGGCTCACGACTATGCATACGGTTAGTCTGAGGCTCTTGGTGTCAGAAAAAAAGGAGAACAACGTACACTTCTTCGACCGCATAATCTCGCGCCTCGTCACCAGCCGCCCACCAACGCGGTGCCGCTTCAGATCGTCATCCGTAAGCTTGTCATCATCCATATTCTTCATTGACGCGTTCAAGAGCGGCTCGACAGCCTCGCGCAGATCCTTGATGGTATAGAAATATTGCAGGAGCGAGTTGAGGTAGCACGTGTTGCCTAGCTGGTTGAGTCCACGAGGCCAGTCTGGGCGCGTCGGTTCTACGACTTCGCCAGCTGTGTCCACCATTATCAATGCTCTCATTCTCGTCATCCAGCAGAACATAAGACTTACGATCCGCGCCAGACTTGAGGAACTCCCGGAGCCGTGCGCTATCCTTGAACTCGGCAATAACAGCCATAGCCTCGCGCATCCTATCCGCTTGACTAGGCTGGTCCTCAACCTACCTCACCCATAAGCCCAAGTCACACCATAGCGAGAATAAATAAATCACGCACCCGCATCGCATAGACAGTGATCAACATGCCCTCATCCACATCCTTCGGCACCTCCAGCGTATGGAACGCATTATCCGGCGTCATCTTCACACTCGCCTCCTGCTCCCACGCGCGCCTCAACGCAACGCTCCCCCTCGTCTCCGCGACGATCCTGAATGCCTCATTCGCCGCAGTCCATTTCGCCGAACCGTCCACAGGATCGTGCCACGCGCGCCTGACAGCCTCGCGCCACGCGTTCCTGACGAACTCGTCGTCCACGTCGTCGTCAAACTCGACATGCAGCGGCCCGTCACGGCCGAAGCCGAGCGTCTGCACCGCCTCGCGCACGTTGTCATGCGTGAAGCGGTTGCGGTTGCGCTCGTCGAAGATGATGCTCTGCAGGTCCGTCGGGACGTCCCCCGAGGAGACCATGATGTCGAAGATCTTGTAGAAGGCGGAGAAGTACTCGACGGTGTGGGCAGGGTCGCAGCGGGTCTGGGCGAAGTAGGCGAAGGCGAGGAGCTCTGCCAGACCCATTAGCCAGCGTATATACAGAGAAACAGAGTTCTCTCACCCCATGAATACGAGGTAGGCGTCATGCCAAGTAGTTCCCATTCCTCCAGATCCTGGTGGTCCTGCAGAGATGCTGGAAGCAACCCTCTAGGGACTAACAGCTACGCGTCAGTAGCAAACAACTCCCAATACAAGATTCAACGCACTCTGGTCTGGGTGTGCCCCAATCCCGCTCTGGTACATCTCTCTAGCACTCTCGATCTTGACCCACAATTTATGGAGTGCCATGTCCTTGAACGCCGGCGCTACACTTCGATTAGCATCCGCCCTATACGTCCAGAGAAAAAATACACTTACCGAAGCGCTTCTTGTATTCCGCGATCCACGCGCTAATCTCAACCCACGCACGCAGGAGCTTCGCGCGGTTGCGTCTACCGACCAATGTATCCGGGTTCGTGTATGGGGGTGAGAGTGCCGCATCTGGAGTATCTGGGTTCACCAAGTTGAAGCCGAGGGCAGCGAATATCGCTTGGCTAGAGTCTCCGTCAGTCTCAAGCCCCACAGAAAACTGAACAACACTCACATCGTCGGGCTCCACCCAAGCTTCACCTGGAACGCCTTCCTCGTCACAGGAAGGTGTCGATTCTCGTCCTTCCACAGCTTATTCTCGACGATCCTATGTGAGACGTATTCGAGATCACGTCCCAGACACCAAAAGCAAAAAACACGCACGTCAAGATCGTCTCCCAAGCTGTCATGACCGCCCACTCCGACGTCCTTCCGAGCTGCGGGTGCGCCGCCTTGTCCCTCACCAGCTCCTCGACATACCTGACCGGCAGCACGCCCGGGATGACGCCCGACACGACGCAGTAGAACGAGCACTGGCAGCACACATACARRTCCAGCA
>SEOQ01000092.1:0-54190 GCA_004679275.1 Dentipellis fragilis
CCAACACAACGATCTGGAATGCTTGGGTCAGCTTGATCCATCTGCCACATGCAGCATCCACATACCTTCATGACATAACTAGAAACGAGAAGACTAATGAAACAGAGAAACGTACCGATCCACATGAAGTAACGTCTACAATGAGGGTAATATGACATGAAGGGATAAACAAATGGGCCTATCGCCGGAAGGTAAGCACCACTCAGCTGACCCGGGCCGAAAGAAAACGCACCAGAGCAGTAGATGACCCCCGAGGAAAGCGTCCCCACGAGAGGGAGCAAAGTCGTCGCATGGGGTTGCGACGCTAATTTTGGTTCTTGCAGATATGCTGAAAGGATAATACCATAGGCAAAAGGCAGACTCCAGACTAGCGCTTCGACCACGGCACTTGCGATGAGCTATAACGCGCGTAAGCCGAACGAGTACAGACAAGGAAACGTAGTGGGACTCACAAATGACCACGCTCTCCAGCCCCCGTCCACCGGGGCCAGAGCAACCTCGTTCCGAGCGTCGCCATCCGGTAGCTCAAGCGGTAACACCGACATCTCGATATCCGAGCCTGTGCGCGAGAGATTCACCTCCCTCTCCGTAGATGGCGTCGGCAGGGGGGTATCGAAGGGCACAGGCGCGGGGTCAAATTCAGAGGCCACGGGCATGGGCATGAAGACATCGTCCTGTCCTTTGCCGTCGAGGTGGAAGGCGGAAGGCTCCTGCTTCCAGTCCAAGTTACGGTCCGTGTCGAAGTCCATGGGAGATTCTGAAGCCATTCTGCTGCTTTCTGCGCTGCACAGTGAAGCCCCCCGTTCTTATACTGACCATAGGAGGCATTTACGTCCTGCAGCTCGCAGGTGCGATCGTCGACCAGAGTGCCCTGCACTCGCGCCTCACAAAGCACACACACGTGCATACACATAATTGATATGCACACGCGAAGCCCGTAGGCTTTAGGTTATAGCTAATAGCGGGTGCCAGTGCCGTGCGCGTGCGGGCTGAGATGGAAATCGGATCGATTCATTTCCTGCGGGCCATTTCTCCGTGAAAGCGAGTCTGGACCCAGCAGCGGGAGGCTTAGTACCCCGCAGATGTCGAGAACGTGCGATCCTGGATCGGTGATATATGCGTTAGCCGACGAGCACGAAGCGTACGGTGCTCTTCTTTTTACGACAAAAGGACACATGGCCGAAGGCAGGGTGTGGATTGTGTCACTCACCGCTGGCAGGACGCCTCAGCTGGCACTCGGCGAACCGGAATATGTGCCGGGCCAGCGCGGCGCAGCTCTGCTAGTGCACGGCCGAGACTGAGAGTCTGGGGAAGATCATCAGGGCCTGTGAAGGTTTGGGACGTCAGAACAAGCAGGGCATTTCGTGATTTTGGTCAGAAAACGCCTTTGGGAGGAAGAAAGCCGCGGAACGGGTTGTACATGGAAGTATCATCGACGCGGGTTGTTCGTACGTGGTCGTCTCGGTCTCGCCGCGTGCGGCAGTCGCGGTGCCATGAGGGAGACATCCTGGGAACCAATCACGGTTGACCAGGACCCGGAACACCTGCCCTCACCTCAGACTTGTTGCAGAAACAAAGTCGTCCCTCCTATGTCCGCGACATAACAGGGGAACTGCCGTCTCACAATGTACAGTGCGCGAGCTATACAGCATCCGTTGCAGGATCTCCGATCATTCTCCAACTGATCCAGCTCTTCCTGTGTCAACGACAATGGTTCGGAGAGGATTCACAACCTTCTCGCAGAATGTCCGTCGCATGCTACAGGCACAGGCCAGTCCAAACAGGGATCTCTCCGGCCACTAACCGCCCGGTCTACCAAACGGCGCAGACGTAGGTGGCTGCATTACTCGGAAATGAGCTCATGGCATATGTTGTTCTAGCTTCGGGAGCCTCGGAGACGACGTGGACCACGGGCCACGCTCGCACCGCCCTTCTCCCCGCTGCAACGTCGCCGCATCAGAGCACTAGATCGTATGATGTCTTTTTGTGTTGTCATCCACGATGGCTGTCGAAATAACGAGATGCCGGCAAGATCCATTGCAGGCAACGCTACGCTGTGTAGATCTCATTCTCTACGTGGATAGCAGAGCCATTCCCATTCGCGGTGAAGAAGGTACACATACAGATCTTCCAGGACTCTCGCTTCATCTCAGCTCCCTGCCTTACAATCATAAGATCCCCGACCTTCGCGCTGAGCATGCGGTCCATCACTGTAAGCGCGTCGATCTCCACTACGTGCCTGTAGAGAATGTCAGATTAACTCGGGGGGCTTCTCCCCGGGGCGTATCTCGCATTCAATCCATATTGCTTCGCAAACCGATTGCAGCGGCTTCCACTTCCGCCACTCGATGTGATCCCTGCATCGAGCCACAGGAACGACAGCCTGCGATATGCGCATCCACGACATATAAAATGCGGCATAGAAACTCGACGGTATTTTCCAACACCATAGCATCGACACACACACAGCGACTCCGCGACAAATGGACCCAACAACAATTACCCACAGCACCGCAACCTTCTTTGCCTCCTTGCACCTCCTCACCCTCCTTTGCCTCCCCATCCTCTACTTCCTCTCGCACGCTCTCTACCAGCTCTTCCTCTCCCCGCTCCGGGACATCCCGGGCCCCTGGTACGCCGCGATCTCGGACTTCTGGCTCACGACGCACATCGCGCGGCTGCAGCAGTGCCGCGCCGTGCACCAGCTGTTCGAGACGTACGGGCCCATCGTGCGCATCGGCCCGTACAAAGTCGCGTTCTGCGACGTTGCGGGCGCGCGGAGCGTGTACTCCGTGAAGCGGTTCGACAAGACGGCGTTCTATAAGGGGTTCCAGACGTACGTGTAGATTCTACAACTTCTCGCATGTATGTGGCGTTAATCAGGCTTCTAGGAATGACCATGACCACTCGTAAGCCTTGAGAGAATCGATGTTGCCCACCGCGGACTAACACCTTTTCATATTATGTCCGTAGTATGACCATCCTGCCGAAAGACCTCCACGGACGCCACAAAAAAGCCTTCGCCCCACACTACACAATGCCCAGCCTCACCCAATTCGCACCTGAAATGAACCAGAGCGTCCGCGAGCTGACCACCGTATGCCACATCCTGTTACTTTTCACCTTCGTTGACATGACCATGACCATAACCATCCATACCCCACCGGCAGATCCTCGACGAGCTCGCAGGGCGCACGTCCGTCGACTGCCTCGACCTCTTCCGGCAGCTGCTCGTCGACATCATGTCCGCGACCTCCTTCGGCACGAAGGGCAGCGCGCTCGCGGCGTGGTCGCGCGCGCTGGACCAGAAAATCGACGCCGCCGCGGCCGACTCGAACCCGCTGTCCACCGCCATCCGCGATTTCCCGAAACGCAGCATCCTCGTGAGTAGAACGCCGCTTTGACGTCTTCGCGCGGGAAAGGGTGCTGACGCGCGCCGGGCGAAATAATGCAGAGAGGCAGTCTCCCGACGTGGGCGTGGTACGTCGTGAGCCGCATCCCGAACAAGAGGTGGCGACAGCTGTGCGACTCCGATCGTATTATGACGCAGGTGCGTATACGTACACGGTACACCGGTCTCTTCCCGGTCTTTCAACCTTTCCAAGAATACGGAATGCTGAACGCGGCCGCAGTACGTCAGCGCGAAGGTCAACGAGACGCGCACGCAGATCCTCGCGGGCTCGGCTGCTGTAGACGCAGACGGCGAGAACGTCGAGGGCAGGAAGAAGTCTATGATTGCGCGCCTCCTGGGGGGTACCGGCACGGACGCGAAAGGGCACGCTGAGCTCTCGGACAAGGACATCATCTCGGAGACTATGGGCCACCTGTAAGNGCCTCGCTCCTCACCTCAAACCATCGCACCTGACCTGACGGTCGGGACTCCAGCATCGCGGGTGTGGACACGAGCTCGTCGACGCTCGCGTACCTCTGCTGGGAACTCAGCCGGCGCCCGGATATCGTGCGGAACCTGCGCGCCGAGCTCGACGCGAACCTCCCTCCGCAGGACGACGTCGACATGGACATCCCGGCGCTCTTCAAACTGCCCTACCTGAACGCCTTCATCAAAGAAGGCAAGCCTTCGCCATCATCATCTTTCACTCCCCATGCAGCGTCTGACACTCCGACCAGGCCTGCGCCTCTACAGCGCCGCGCCCGGCATCCTCGAGCGCGTCGTCGACGCAGAGCCGCACGGATTCACCCTCCTCGGACACACCCTCCCCGCAGGCACGATAGTCGGCACGCAGGCGTGGTCCATGCACCGCGCNGCCGCGCACTTCCGCGCGCCCGACACGTTCTGCCCCGAGCGCTGGCTTTCGAAGGACGACAGCCGCAGCGGCCTCCCAAGCAACGACAGCAGCACGGCGGATTCATCTTATTCAGAGTCCAAGCTTAAGATGCACGCGGACGCGCACATGATGCCGTGGGGCCTCGGCACGCGCGTCTGCACGGGCATGACGCTCGCGCAGATCGTGCTGCGGCTGGTCGTCGTGGCCGTCGTGCGGAATTTCGAGGTGCGCGCGCCGGGGGAGACGACGGAGGGGAGCATGGAGATGCGGGATAGCTTTGTGAGTATTCTAGCTATAGTATTCCAGCTTTCGCCGAGTGAATCTGATCAATCGTTTCGTGCCGCTGCAGGTGATGTTCCCGGCTGCGATGAAGTGTCGGCTTGTTTATGAGCCGAGGGTGGGCAGCGAGGGCGTAGATTCGGCTTGACTGCGCGCGCGGGGTCATGGGCGATGGGCGACCTGAATGTCGAACGTGAATGTTAATCCTGAATCTCTGGGCGTGTCATTGTCAGGACCTCCGCCGAGTCACAGCAACGCGAAACATACTCTGTACCACCTATGTTATTTATTGCTACCACCAAAACGAACCGTTCAGTCAGTCAGTCCATGTAAACATGTTGTACTTCTACTTACACTCTACTTACCCCAAATTCCAAAAAATCCGTTTTTTCTGCCATCTACATAGTACGCGGGGGCGGGGCAACCACAGGGACACCCCACGGGGTACGAGTAGCCGAATTTGCAATGCCCGCGTGTCCGGGTAATCTCGACAGCGCTGGTACCTGAAACTCGGCGAAGACCGAACAGGGAACATGGACGGTGTCACGGACGCGTCGGTCACGCTGGGTTACGCGTTACGGCGCGTCGGTCACCGTGACTGACGCGTTCAGTTCACTCCGTCTTTCAATTCATCTCAACCGGCGACCGTATACAGCGGTCGCCTACACCATCTATTTTGCACTGACCGAAAAGAACGACTTTGTTTCAGACCCTTAGTCCGGGCAAGAGCATCATGGCGACCCATGTTGGAATCTTACCCCTCGGTGCGCGGACACGCTGTCTCTTCAATGTTCGACTCACCAGCTCACTGGCATCATGTTCGCAGATGTCCTAGACACTATATCCATGAAGCTCAACGCCGACGCGGGCGCAGAGCCTTTGTCGCAGAAACAGAACACGCAGTTCCTGCGTCTGCCACATCCGCGGACAGGTTTGCACACACCCTCGCCCATGCCTATCTGCCGAGCACTGACTCGGACACCGTGACAGGCATCCCATCGCTCTTCCTCCCGTACAGACTTAAAGATACCGTGCCTGTGACGGGGCAGGTGGATGGCTGGGGCATACTCGAGGTGCAGAGCGTGGAACCGCCGAACCCGCGTTCGTGGTTCTTTGCGGAGGGGCAGGTCGTCGCAGGTGCGTGTCGGTGCTGCCGTCTCTTTTGTTGCAGTCGACGCGCTCGCACGGCTCACATTATACATTCATTCGCGGTTGCTGTCGCGCCAGACGGAAAGCTCCTCATCATGACACCCATCGATCCTGCGTTTCTGCTGATACCGTTGATTGAATTGACGAAACCGGTGCGTGCAGCGAGCGCGTCAGAATGATGGCGCGACTACCGTGCTAAATGGACTACTTTGCTGCAGGCCGAAGGACACGCAAGCACGTTCCGCGCGCTGGACGACGTGTTCGACGAGGCGATCGTGACNNTNCANAAGAAAGCGCAGAAGCCAATACCAGGCGACCCGACGTCCATCGTCTCCGAGAAAGACATCCTCTTCCTCTCCACGGTCGACTGCGTCCGGAGCGCCATGAAGCGCATATGCGACACGAAGGGCGAGTCCGGCTGCTTGTGGATGAGATTGTCTTCACACTACCAGCTGACCTTGCGTGACGGACAGACATCACGCCTGAAATAACTGTGTATCGGTATTCTGCGGACGCGATTGTGGGGTATTTGAGGAGCAAGGTGGCGCGCCTGTCGACGGTGGGGGTGTCCGAGGTGTCCAGGACGATTGTGCGCAGGCTCGCGCGGGATGGGCTGATGGAGGACGGGAAGGAGGCGATCCTAGAGCGTGAGTGCAATTCCTGCCCATTCGTGCGTGTCTCGCGCTGAATAAATGCAGTGGGGAGAATAAAAGCAGCATGCGACCTACTCTCCCAGTATCTGTCCGCGGATACCCACGCCGCGCTTCTAGCAACATACGAGTACGTCGCGATGCGTTCACCTCTGTTGCCATAAATATCTCACACGACGTCAATGGTGCAGCTTCGCGCCACTAGACGCGCATGTGAAGGCGCTGCAGGACGAGGCGGCGGCGGCGGTGCTCGCGAACGCGCCGCTGATGAAGGGGAAGAACAGCGGGAAGGCGGAGGAGCAGGAGGATGGGAAGAAGCGCAAGGCAAACGCGAGGGGGTCTGTGGGAGTCGAGAAGCTGAAAAAGGCGAACGTGAGCGGGATGTCGAAGATCTCGACGTTTTTTCAGAAGAAATAGTGCTCGCTCGCGTCCATGTCCATGTCCATGTCTTGGCTTCAGCTTGCGAGGATATCATGTGCGAGATGTCGCGGGTGGCAACGGTGCCGCTGTGATCGAAATATGAGGGGGCGGGAGAAGGAAAGGGCGGGGGCGAGCGTACGGCTGGGGAACGGCGCGCGCGATTTGCGGGGAGAGGGAAAGCCTGACGTAAGAAGATAGCCGGGGAGGTACATATATCACGGACGCTCTCCTCGCTGTCCTCGCCCGCCCACTCTGAGCATGCTCTCCCGTGTCTCTCTCCGCGCCGCGTCCAGGCAAGCTAAAGCCGTCTCCGCCGTCGCCCGCACGCAATCCGCGGCTATCTCCTCATCAGCGACTCTGATCAAGTCCCCGGCGTCTCTCAGCGCGCGCCGCACCCCCGCTTCCCCGCGTCTTGCCCCCACCCTCGCACGCACCATGTCCACCCACTTTGGCGAGTCCACCGTCCGCCCCGAGCCCGACCAGGTCGTGCAGGACATCGCCGACTACGTGTACAACTACAAGATCGAGTCCGACCTCGCATGGGAGACCGCCCGCCTCTGCCTCATCGACACCATCGGCTGCGGCCTCGAGGGCCTCCGCTTCGAGGAGTGCGCGCGTCTCCTCGGCCCCGTCGTCGAGGGCACCATCGTGCCGAACGGTACGCCCCCCTCTCACCCTCCGCATACGGCGGAAAACTGAAAAATGCGCCCAGGAACCAAAGGTGCCTGGCACTAACTACCAGCTCGACCCCGTCCGCGGCGCCTTCAACATCGGCACCATCATCCGCTGGCTCGACTTCAACGACTGCTTCCTCGCGGCCGAATGTACGTACCCGTTGTGCCCCCCCGCGACCCGTGCATGCAGCTAAGCGCTAGGCGCGCATCATAGGGGGTCACCCGTCCGACAACCTCGGCGCCATCCTCGCCGTCGCGGACCACTCGCGCGTCTCGGGCCAGAAGGTCACCGTGAAGGACGTGCTNGAGGGCATGATCAAGGCGCACGAGATCCAGGGCTGCCTTGCGCTCCTCAACTCCTTCAACCGCGTCGGCCTCGACCACGTCGTCCTCGTCAAGGTCGCCAGCACCGCCGTCGTCTCCAAGCTCCTGTGCGTGCTCCTCCGAATGTGCACGCAGGGTCTTCTTTTCGAACTTAACTGCCCCTAATAGCGGCCTCAACCGCGACCAGACCATCGACGCGATCTCGCAGGCCTGGGTCGACGGCCAGTCGCTCCGCACCTACCGCCACGCGCCCAACACCGGCTCCCGCAAGTCGTGGGCTGCAGGCGACGCGTGCTCGCGCGCCGTCAACCTCGCCTACCTTGTCAAGAAGGGCGAGAAGGGCCTCCCGTCCGTGCTCACCGCCAAGACCTGGGGCTTCTACGACGTCCTCTTCAAGGTGCGTCCGTCCCACTCGCATCAGTATCCACATCCCCCCTTAACGCTGACGCTACCGTGCGCAGGGCAAGCCGTTCGAGTTCCAGCGCCCGTACGGCTCGTACGTGATGGAGAACGTGCTCTTCAAGATCTCGTACCCGGCCGAGTTCCACGCGCAGACGGCGGTCGAGGCCGCGCACGCGGTGCACGACCGGCTCAAGGCGCTCGGGCGCACCGCGGAGGACATCAAGAGCGTGCGCATCCGCACGCAGGAGGCCGCGATCCGCATCATCGACAAGCAGGGCCCGCTCGACAACTTTGCCGACCGCGAGTACGTGCCGCCTTTCTCGCCTCCTGATGCGCCCGTGCTTGGATGTTGACGCGCCGCGATGCAGCCACGCTATCAGCTACATGGTCGCGTACCCCATCATCTACGGCCACCTCAACTCCGAGAGCTAGTGCGTACCCCTCCCTCCCTCGTTCCTCCCGCCAAGCCCGCCAAGCTCACCCCTTTCCTTTCCTTTCCTTCCCCCCCTCCCCCACCGCAGCACGGACAAATCCGCCTCGGACCCGCGCATCGACGCGCTGCGCGCCAAGACGTTCTGCGTCGAGGACAAGCGCTTCAGCGTGGACTACCACGACCCGGAGAAGCGCTCGATCGGCAACGCGCTCCTCGTCGAGCTCACCGACGGCACCGTGCTCGACGAGGTCGAGGTCGAGTACCCCGTCGGCCACAAGCGCCGCCGCGCCGAGGGCACCCCGCTCCTCCTCGCCAAGTTCCGCAGGCACATCGGGCACCACTTTGACGCGGCGCGCCAGAAGACGTGCGTGCTTTTTTCTTCTTTCCTTTTGTCCTTTGCCCTTTGTCCTTTGCCCCTGCTTTTTTTCTGCTTTGTGTGTGCTGGGTAGACTGACTGTGTGTTTGTTTGCGCCTCCAGGATCCTCGACACCGTGTCGGATGCCAAGGCCCTCTCCGAGCTCCCCGCAGACAAGTTCACCGACCTCTTCGTCAAGGCCTAAACGGCCCCACTTGACAGGTATCCGAGCTAGGGCATATCGCAATTCGCGACCATGGGACACTGTCTTCTGAATCTATAACACTCATCGATGTCGATATCTATGCTGCCAAAAACGCGATGTACACGTACACATACGGGAACTGCAAAACAGTGCGCATGCGAGAACTTGGAAACTTGGATTATGGGGAATGAGAGCGAGAACGAGAACGACAGCGGTGTGCACGTGCACGTGTAAGGTAAACCTTGAACGTAGACCAACGACGACGAACGAACGAACGAACGCGACAGAATTTGCAGTGCAATGGGGGTATCGATACTTGTACAGATGATTCTCAGAGACGCGAGATGGAACGGAATGAGACACAGCTCGAAAGCGGAACACAACTTTGGACACCGAATGCAACAACAGAACCTATGAAAACAGAACACGGGAAAACAGGAAACTCGCATACCAGAATACAATACCAACCACCTCAAGTCTTGACCGCCGAGTTCGCATTCGAAGGCCCACCGAACGCCTTGCGCCCCCTCCCCCGCATCTTCTTCCGGCCAAACCCTCTCGCAGGAGGAGCAGCATGCTCTCTCTGCTCGCCTCTCCCGCCTTCATACCTGCCCCTCCCGCCCTGATGCGGTCTGCCACCGGGAGCGTTCTCATCCCGGGCCTGAGAGGGCGACGAAGGCAGCCGTACTCGAGCACCCGAAGCTGCGCCTTCGCCGTACAGATCTCCAAGCGCTTGCTCGGCAGGCCGGCTCTGCGTCGTAAGGTTCCCCTGGACAGGCCTCGAGTTCGCAGGCCGTGCCTGCATCGGAACGCCCTTTGACGCAGGGAGATGGACCCGAGCGTCCGTATATGCGCGAGAAGAAACGCCGGCGTTGTTGTTTCGCGCCCTAGCAGCACCGGTACCGGGAAGGCCAGACGCGTGTCGAGCAGGCGACGGAGAGTTACCCCGCACAGTAGAAGCAGCGTCTTCTTCGGGAACAGCAGAGAGGCGTCGCTGCATCAGCCTAGCCAAGGGAATCGAGCGCGGCTGAGGCTGCGACGGAGTACGCTTGCGGACGACCTCTGGTGAAGTAGGGGAAGGTGGTGCACGGACTTCGGCTGGCGCATGTACCATCCCGCGGTTCGGCGGAGCCGAAGTCCTGGACAGAGACCTGAGCTCCTGAGAAGAAGGCATAGCCGAGGGCGTCGAAGACAAGAAATTGTTGCGAGCCACTTGGTTGTTATCCGAAGCCTGAGACGAAAACAAGTTATGGATATTGAGAGCAGGAACCCGAAGCCTAGAAGCAGAATTAATCTGAGCGGCTGGAGCCAGAGAAGCCATGCCCATGTCCATAGCCAAGTCGTTCATGCTTTGAAGAAGCTGTCGACTCAGTTGTTCAGAAGAGCCCCCAGCGTTAAGGAACTGCGAGTGAGAGGTTGACATGGGAAGGCCAGAAAGCTGGGAGAGAGACTCGCTGGGAGAAAGCATAGACTCTTGGTAAGGTGAGAAGTCAGAAGACCACAGCGGCGAGGATGAGTTCGGTGGGGTAGGTAAGAAGCCGCCTTGCTGCTTTTGCATGTGCTGCTGGCGATACTGCCGGGCTATCTCGATCGCAGATGGGCGCCGAGAGGGAACCTGCAAGTTATGTGGTGACCTGGGTTCAATCAAAATTTGTGGAAGCGCGCAACCTAGAGCAGGGCGTGTCGTCACTTTCATAGTGCTCGAAGACGGAAGGAACTCAGAAGGCATGTTGCCAAGACCAGTGTTTTGAGTTCTCGCGACGTTAGCAGGACCATAGCCTTGGTCAGACCGAGTAAACCGTTGATTGAGTCCCGATGCATAGCCATGCTGCGCTTTGGTATCAAATTGTGAGGCCGTGGTATTAGCTTGAGGATTACCGCCAGACATCCAGAGATTACGCGCAGCGCCATCCTCACGCAAGAGATTCTCCAAGACAATAGCATCGTCGAATAGGCCACGAGGATACCGCTCAGTGCGAACCTCGTCCAAGTTCTGCTGATTTGCGTATTGCTCTTCCTTTACTGGTTCTTGTGGCCTGTTAAACGGCTCTTGCGGCCTATTAAATTGTTGATGACGCTGAATAGAAACAGGATGCGGCCGCTTTTGCTGTGAAGCAAAGCGATCTTCATGCTGCTTCTTCGGTGTCGAGTGAAGGGATGGCTGGTCAGGGATACGTGCGGGCTTTCCATGAGCCGTACGCTGGTCAAGGTCATAGGGGTCAGATCCTGAATGAGATACGACCTGATCCTCTGTTTCAAGACCCCATATCATCCGTGGAAGGTTCTCTGGCTCTTCGATTATGGTGCCCTCAGCTCCGCTGATCGACCTACGTCAATGCACCATTCCATTCGAAATAAGATTCACTTACGAGGGGCAGCGAGCGTAAGGCAGGGACAGAGGTCCATGAAGGGCAGGGATAGGCCTTGGCGGCGACCTTGCCCAGGTGATCCATCCTGTAGGGCAGTGTTAGAGCTGTCGCCTGGATTCTAAAAAATACTCACCATTGTCTTCATCGTGAGCCGCCTTCTCAGATTCAGAGTCGGATTCCACGTCTTCAACTCTGGGGCGAAGGAAGGCCTCAGAGAGTTCTCCGTTGTTTTCGATGATAAGGATCGAATCTGGAGACGACGGCGGGGATGGAGTATGAGGTACGTCTTGGTGACTGTGAGAAAGACGGGTACCAGAATTGTCGTCCTCCATGGACGTATAAGATTCCCCACTATACACAGAGACGTCAATTCGATCGGATGAAGACAAGCTATTGTCGGTGCTGAAGCCGCCGGGCGTGACGCGGTCTGGCATGGAGACAACTCGCATGCTCCCCTTGAGCGCCCTCTTCCCAGTGAAAAGAGGAGCAGTCTCTGGAAGAGAGACAATCCTAGAAGATTCAGGGTTTATATGAGAGCTTGAAGGTCTGTTCGCGGGAAGCTGAGGAGGCTTGAGCACACGCTCTGCCGTGAGAGGCGACGGTGAACCCTGGGATGATTGGGTATATGCGCTGGAGTAGGAAACCTGGGAGATGTTTATCGCGGACGATGTGATGTCGCAAAGAGACGTGTCGTGTTCTTTTTGAATGAGCTCCTCCTGTAATGAAATGGCGGGTAATGCGGGTGACCCAACTTGCACGCCGCGGTCGACATATGTCTTCGCTTCCGAGCCACTTGAAGACATGATGCGACTGCCTCTTGAGATATCAGGGTTCCCAAGCTGTTAAAAGTACTCTGTGAGCTGGCGGGTGCAGGGCGTGCAGGGGCGGCGTGCGCGAAGCGGACCTGTTGAGGGTCTGGTTGTGGTGGCGGAAGTCAAGCTTGGTCGAGTTCCAACTCTCGCGTCGAGGTCATGTGAATGCATGCAGTCGGTCTCGTGATCTCCTCCAATACGCGCCGCCTTGTATTTCGGGTTTTCTAATTCTACGCCTCAGTCACTCATCGACTGCATAGTATGTCGAGGTGAACACGATCTACAAGAACTGTGACCGGCGCATTCTCCACAAATGAATGCCGGGACAAGTTTCGCCCACGAATCTCACTTCGGTCCTCCCTCAGAGCTCATCAACATCAACGAATTCCTACAGGCTGCACTTGAATCGCGCTCAGCAGGGCAAGAAACGCTGTTCGACGACGATGAGGAGTTCCCAAATTGCTTCCTTGGTATTCTTTCGCGTGATGCTCCTACCAGCGATGACGCTACCACTGTTGCAGAGGAATGCAGGTTCGCCCTCGCTTTCGTCTTGTTGTGTTGAAAGCGTACTAATGGAATCGAATATGCATAGTATCGATGATCTCAAGGCAACACTTACTACCACTTTATTGAACCCTCGCCTTGCCGCACATACAAGAACCTCCCACGAAGCATCAATCAGTACCATATACACAGTTGCGGACTCGAATGCCTCCAACCGACGAAAGCGGAAACGAGACGCGGCAACCAACTCCCAGGAGAATCCTGAATTGACTGAGTTTAAGAACAAGCTTGATAATATCCGGCTGCAGAGCTGGCCGTAAGTTATTCATATCCATAACCAGATATTCGAAGGTACCAAGGATGATTCAAGCATTACCCAGGATGCCGCCTCGTTCATTCGAGGTCCGAAGAATTCAGACCTCAATGCTCTCTCAGAAATTGTCAGTCTTGTGTCCATGTATGCCATAATAAATGCTGACCATCCACAGAAAATGTTGGGCTCTGGTACTGCTGCCCCTCTGCACGGCGCTATCATCACCGTCAGCATCCACAACCGCATTTCTTGGTCCCACAACTATCTAACGCGATTCTCGCAACACGCTGTCTTATCTACTCAAACACTCGACGATCTCTTCGAGGCAATTCCTTGCCCTTCCAATGAGCTTCCCGAAGAAATCATGGAGGACAATGAGGTGTCAGGCTATAAGCCGCATACAGAAGACTCTATGCCTGCTCTGAGTGGCTGCGCGGTCTGCATCGAAGATGTTGTGTATGGCGACGGTTTGAGTGAAAGAGATTACGCAGAGTGGGTTCATACTCGCGCTTCCGTTCTTGCCGGATCTGATTTTCGTTTCAGCAAGCTCATCTCGAGCGTAACAAATCCCCTGCAGAAGGGCTCGACCATGCACGACACGTTATTCTCGTCGCTCACTCTGCGCCTCAATGAGCCGTATTGGCTTCTTCACCAAGGCAATTGCGAACACTTCCTCGTGGTAGAGCAAATCCGGTCAGCCATTCCGACTACTCCATGCTCTCAAAACTCTGAGATATTCCATACAGTCTCCTCAATTCAGATGATCCCACGACAGGATACCCGTTGACCCTGCAGATAACGCCACCGTTGCTTGATCTATGTCGCGCATGCTCCAAAGTGCCTGCTGTGTACTCAATTGTAGGGGACGTCCGACTAGGCGAGAGCCCCTGTTTGCTATGCGCACCTTGTTGGAGACACATGGGCCTCCCCAAAGACGAAGAGGCTAGCCAAGTCGTCGTCGTGACATTACCTCGCCACGAACTAGGATGGTAGAACCCGCCATTGAAACACGGAAGAAAGTCGCTGCATAGCACATTTTTAGCAATTGTTCTGGTCATTTTAATCCCTTTCCATAGTCTATAACAACCTAATGAAAGCACAGTGGATTTCTACAATTCTATCTCTACATCTTCTGATCACTTCTTCGCTTTTGGGAATATGCACCCATCAATTTTAGATCAACCCGTTGGACTCCAGCACGAGCATGATGCCTAGACGACTCGTTAACGACGTCAATGTTGCAAGAACCAGATGCACTTACTGTGGACAATCTCCGGCAGGCTCTGCTGCGTGACATCGACGCTCAGGTCAGGATCCAGCGGCGTCTCGAACTCCTGGTCGACTCCAGGGAAGCCCTTGATTTCTCCTTTCCTCGCCTTGGCATAGATACCATGGCGATCCGTCTTCTCACAGTGCTCCAGGGGTGTCGCGACGTGAATCAGGAAGAAGTTGCCGCCAGGCCCGGCCGAGCGGGTGATGGTGTCCCGCGTTGCAATGCGGTTCTCCTCCGTGGGCGCCGTGGGCGTAGCGATAACAGCTGCGCCAGCGCGCGCAAGCTCAGCTGCAACGAAGGCGATGCGGTGGAGATGCTTCTTGCGGTCCTCCGTCGAGAAGCCAAGCTCTGCGATATGCAGATGAATGAGCATTTGAGAATGTCTTCATAGACAGATCATGCGTACCTGACGACAGCTCTTGCCTGACGGTATCGCCCAAGAGCAACGAGACGCTCCTGCCACCCTGCTGGTTGAGCAAGGTTTGAAGGGCCTTCGCGAGGATATCTTTACCCGAGTTGTGCAGACCGGACAAAAGGAGGACAAAGCCTTGCCTGTTGCGAGGGGGGTAGCTTTCCCTAAGAGTCTTCACAACAGCACTAAGGGTCGAAGGGTCGTGAGCAGCGAGTGTGAAGTGGTTCACAGGCAGCCCAACTTACTCGTAGCTGAACCAATCTGGGATGGGAGCGCCCGTCCTCAGGCGGCGACGCAGCTCGGTACCAGAGATATCCAGAGTTTGCACGCCTTTGGGCACCTCGTCGACGGGTTGGTACTCGTCTGTCGAGGGGAGGTAGGTCATCTGCTGGAAAGGAACCATCTCGATCTGAAGCTCGGCACGGTACTTCGTCACGAGATCCTGGGCATCATAAGGTCCGTAGAAGTCCTTGCCCTGCGAGTTCTTTCCGGGACCAGCGTGGTCTCTACCGACAATGAAGTAGGTAGCGCCGTAGTTTTTGCGGATGATAGCGTGCCAGACGGCTTCCCTGGGGCCCGCCATACGCATGGCCAAGGGGAGGAGAGCGAGGTGGCCCATGCCGTTCGGGTATTTGGCCATGATGGCCTCGTAGACACGGACACGAGTGTAATGGTCAACATCGCCGGGCTTGGTGAGCCCGACGACTGGATGGATGAGAACGTTGGCTTGACGTTGGCGTGCGGCGCGGACAGTCAGCTCTCGGTGGGCGCGGTGCATAGGGTTGCGGGTCTGGAAGGCGACAACTTTGCGCCAAGCAAGCTTTTTGAAGTGTGCACGGAGTTCTGTGGGGGTATCTGAGGAACGATGGGGTGTTGGTCATCGTCGATCAGGACACAGGAGACGTAGACGTACAACGGAGGGCGACATAATCGAAGTAGGTAGGTGCTTGGATTGCTTGGACCTTGCCGCCAACGTAGAACTCCTTGACTTGGCTGCGCAGATACGCGACGGAAGGGTGGGCTGGGTCGTCGGCACCAAGGACATTGACGGCTTCCTTGACACGATCAGGGTGGTAGACATCCTCAACTGAACTGGCGTCAACTGGACATTCTTCACTCGGAGGTTTCGCCGTACGCACCAGTAAGAACAGCGAGAGCCTCGTCATCGCGAGGATCGCGGAGCGCTATACGGGCTCCGGGTGCCAGAGAGAGCTTCTCGACATCTTCTGCGGAAACATCGAGAGTAATGGGGATAGGGAAGAGAGTTCCATCCGCAAGGCGCAAGTTCTCCACTACGCTGTGTCGAAAATGAATAAAAAGACCATGAATTCATTAAACCCGAAGATGCTAACCTGGTGTAGTCCTTCTCGTTGAGGAAGCCTTCTAAAGGACTAAAACCTCCGTTGATGATCAGTTCAAGATCGCAAAGTTGACGCTATGAAACCGTAGATGAGGCGAAGAGACGACTGTAAGCGCATAGCGGTTGCTCACCTCCGTCAGTATGATATCCGCCAACTTCTGCGCCTCTTCCTTCAGCTGCTCGTGGATTGGCTCATCCCTCACCAGGAGATCCTGCGATCGGTTGTCGGCGCCGCGTCACTTGCGAAAAGTCGGGGACACTGTACAGACCTTCAGAACGCCGCCATGGGGTGTGATTGCCATCTCTCAACACTTGACAATTGCCTCCTTCACACGGGGATGGGAAAGGTGAATACATTTCCAGCTGTTCGGAGAGAAGTTTTATAAGTCGAGGAGACCCATTGTGGTAGAATCACGCAATCCAACCGTCACCAGCCGGAGATGCCAGCAGCGCGTCCGAGGCGCGCCTTGCACAGTGAGCGCTCTTGGCCCCGACGTCGATCCGGGCTCGTGCCTGCTACACCGTTCGTGAGCACTGAACTCACTTGCCTTGTGACTGACCTCTGAAGAGGAACAATGTTCGAAATGAAGACAACATACCCCGCCGCTCTCAGGATGCCAGTGCACCCTCAGCTGGTCTTCATGCGTTTCGGCATCATTGCCATGGACTTTATTTGACTAGGTCCACCATCTTATGAGCGCTGCGTGGCCAGAAATGTCGAAAGTCAATCATAAGTAAATATATGGTTTCTGACATCGTGGGAGCGTTAAGGCGCATCCTCTTCTAGAGGTCTCGTCGTAACGTTTACTTTTCTACGGAGCCCCGGGGTTGCCAGTGGATTGAAGACAGAAGTACGAAATATGGCAGGGTCAACTCAAAAAGGTTGGATTCCGAGTACTCAAAGAGTCCGGCATCAAGCATTCACCATGTAAGTAGTTCTAGGTAGTGATTTGCTTGGACTGTGCATGTTGATACTGACACAATCACGTTCTGTCAATGTCCATGGATGCGTCCGTATGTGGTACTTCAAAGCCGAGAGATGCTCCAAGCTCAGCCCAAGCATCGAGCATCCTCGTGTGCGCCTGTGCAACCGTGCTGGTCGCCGGGCTTTGAGATCTTAGGGACTCGAGCGTCGGGTACCACACGGGCTGTGCTGCAGCGCGCAATTTTTCTAGGAAATAATGGTTGTTGCTCTGCCCCCGAGCAACACGGGCGAGGCCGCCTGTGTGCTGGTAGAGGTGCACCCAGTGGTCTTGAAATCTAGTCCGTCAATTATAAATCGCTGGCATCGACGTATAGACATACCGAGATGTTGCATGATACCAAACTCTGCTCCAAGAAGGGTACCGCGAGCCAGGAGAAACAACAGATCGTCCAGTCGGTTGATTGTTTCTAGAGAGCGCTGTTCTAAACTTCGTATAAATGTTGCTCTATATCCATGATTAGTTATTGTGCTATTGATCGGCTGACTGGAGGATAGGGCTTACTCGATGTAAGGTGCGAAGGATCCGATTGCATTCCATTCATCCACCGTATTTCCTGTGAGCCTCTGCCTTCGCGTTGCATCGCAAAGCGAATCAAACATCCCTGCCGCGCCTAGATGCGAGTTCACAGCCGGGTGGCAACAAAACAGATACATGCAATGCAAGCAGGCAACCAAGTGCTCCCCGTGAACCCAGGATTGACTGAGCCAAGTGATGAAACGCTCGATGAGGGCAGCTGGACCAACGGTGTTGATGATGGTCTCTTCAGTGAAAGCCACGAGGTCTTCGACGCTCGTATTCGCAGACAGCTCCTCCAGGATGGCGAGGGCCTCGTCGTCTTGGTCGCAATTTACAGTCGTCACCCAGACATACATGACGACGTGCCCAAAGCGTGTGGCTAGTAATGGAGGAGGAAGTGCTGCCGCTCTGGATAATGTTGTAAGCCGTTGCATATCAGAGAGTAGACTGATGGAGGTACCTTCTCGTGCAGAGGCTGAGATAGGTCGCGGACACCTGTGAAAAGACGTCCCGAAGCTCGCCCGCAACGGGGCTTCCAACATCGAACATCTGGCGCCTCGACCATAACGCGTCCCACATGGGAGGAGCCAAATCAATCAGCGTTTTTACCAGCCCTGCTCCTACGGCTTCGTCCATTCTTTGGACATGATCTGCGACGAGCGAAATGCTTGTGAGAATGGCTTCGCAATACCGCTGCATTGTATGCGAATATCAGGGGAGGCTATGCCAAGGCAAATGTCGGACATACCGCGTCTGAATCATTTCCAGGGACAAGGGTGGATTTATCGCTGATGATATCCAAGAGGACAGTCGGCAGGCCAGAGCCGATATATGCGTCCCAGCGTTCCTTTGTCGACGAGTAGAGCGAATTCATCACCTCCAGGGCAAAATACAAACGCCCCGTCTTGCCTTCTTCATCGACACCCGCGTCATGTAGGATTTTGAGGTGAGAAGCTACGCCATGGGGTTGCTCTCGCACAAGGGTATCAACGACCTGGCAGTCTGACTCGGCTGTTGTGTTTGAATACATGGGTGGCTTGGTTCTTTTTGGGTGGGGAATAAATAAATCAGCCTAACATAGTCAAAACAGAGAGGGAAGTGCTACTGACGTGGTTGAGATCGAGAAAGTCTGGCAGGCAAGGACCTACATCATGGTAGGGTCCATATGTACCGAAATTATGGGCATACGTTCTGTGGAGGCGAGTCTCGTGGCGAGAAAAACGACGTACATGTCCCAGCCGCATCTTACGGTGCCCTAGATACAATCAACAGCATGCACATAGGCGTGCACCAAGGGTACCCTTGTTCAAGGATCACTGAAACTTTCGGAGGATAGAATACAGACCGCAATGAATGCAGATTGACAAGCGCTGCAGCATGCATTCGTAAATTGTCCAGCAGTGGCCGTTACCACCCCTGCCTTTGTTCCGTATATGGTAATTGTGGTACCGGATGACTTACCCCCGCATCTCGTATGCTTTTTGATATGTTTTGCAGGGCCAGAGAGGTTGGCACGTTTCGGGGTTCGTGAGTGCTCGTTACTCAAACCTATGCAATTGATGTTCGATAGAGGAGCCATCGCCTACAAACGTTAGTGTGACGATTGGTTGAAGGGCGGAAATATACCCGCTGCGACATTTTATCCATCTTAATTGCTGCACAGAAGCTCGGCGGCCGGTGGTTGGCGGTATTTTAGCGATCTACTTCAAGTGCACGCAAACGCGCGGCCATCCGGGTCGGCAAGGAAGTGTGAGGCTCGACGGTACCTGCGTTGAGACCTCCTCCCGGTAATATTGTATGCTGTGCTTCCGTGGAGTGGCGATGAATTAGGATGTGTAATATTGGTACTGTTGCCTAGCGAATGGTTATTTGACCATCTACGAGCCATGCAACTGCGTTCGAGCCTCCTAAGGCGCTGGCTGGATGTTCATGCCTGGCTAAGTCCCAGGATATAATACGGGGTCACGATATCGTCATCGATGCGGTACCGGTGGCCATCCCGACATCTCACCGGGTCCATGTAAGTTGACATGTACCTGACTAGTTTCCTAATCCGAAAAGGTAAGCAACTTCAACTCAAGGAGATAATATGCATGATTTGGCCCACCTTCNATGCGATCCAGCATTGTTGCATGGTCAAAACATCTAGTACCATTACTGATGGTGGTCTTTCAATTAGTAAAACATACCACGACATTCCAAAAACAATAAGGCAGACACTAATTATAGGGAGGTCCCATCAAGGGCCGATGGGTGTCCATAGAACACGACTAGAGCTCTCTCTCTCACATCGAAGGCCTTCAGCGCCCTAGCACCTATTCGACCTACGTCAATGAGATAGATAAGCACTTAGTCATAGCTATTAGGGACTCGACCGCGAGCGTAAACAGGATTAGTGAACTTCGAGTTAAATAGTAACAACTTTGACAGGGAACACTCACCTGCAGATTCTACCATGAACGCCCTCCAGATTGCAACGACTGGTGCTCTTAAAATTCTACGCAATGCTCGCGTCGCAAAGCCCGTCCTCGAAGCGGGAGAAGCGCTGATCCGCGTGAAGGCAGCGGGAGTAAACTCGGTGAGCATCAGTTCACATGTTTCCATTTCTACCATTGAGTTATCTTCGCAGTCGGATGCAGCCAATGTGTTAGGATGGATGCCCGGAACCCCGCCCCTTCGTATCCCTGGACGTGATTTTGCAGGGGAGGTCGTCGAAGTCTCGGAGCCGACAGCAAAGGGCTGGGTAGGTGCGGAAGTCTGGGGAACAGGCGGCGCACGCGGATTTGCTGAAGACGGCTCATTTGCTGAGTACGTTTCGGCCGTGCAGTATTGATAAACTCACCTCTGACGACGGATGCCTCGACTATCCTTGCAGATACCTGAAGGTGCCGATCGCTGGGCTCAGCCACAAGCCCAGGACATTGGACAACGCCCATGCAGCAAGCATCTCGCTGCCGTGGTTATGTGCATGGATAACCACTGTTACCCTCGGCAAGGTTGAAGCAGGACAGAATGTCGTCATCATTGGTGAGCATTCTTGCGATAGTTGCATATCACCGTGTCCTGAAACTTGAATGTTAAATCTTCGTCAGGTGTAAATGGGGCCATTGGTGCTGCAGCTGCGCAACTCTGCAAGGCACGTGGTGCAGCCTCCATCTTTGGGACTTACCGAAGCCCTCCGACGACCACGGTGCCCCCATACGTCACACCCATAATCTTATCCACGTCCGATAGCCCTCACCCTATACGAGCCGCGCTAGAGAAGCATGGCCTGCTCAACAAAGTGGACGTGTTGCTGGACTGCGCCGGGTACGAGGATCCGTTCAATGACGCACTCGGCGCGATGAACGACAGCGGCTCCGCACGTGTCGTCGTCATGGCCGTACATCGCAAGGACGGGATGTTTCTGATCGATCTGCGCACGATGTACATGCGTGCGCTGAAGCTGTTGGGCATGAAGTCCAGCATGCTCAGTCAAGTGGAGGTGAAGGAGGTGTTGGACTATGTAGCCGACAAATTTGACCAAGGCGTGTTCACTGTAGGAGGCGAAGTGGCGGAGGTGTCGATGTGGGACGAGAAGAAGGTAAGAGAAGCGTTGGAAAAGGTCCTGAAGGGAACGGCGGGTGGAAGGACTGTTCTTGTGCCATGAAAGTAGCTTCACGGATGTGTTATTGTAGCTGGATGTATACAACCACATGCCATATTGTGAGCAAATCCGAGTAGTCGTGTGTCAAGGCATTGACGGCGTAGTGTTTTTACACAAGAAAGTGTCACTATGACACTATCCGAGTCCAGGTCGAGTCTGTAACACTTGAGCTTGAGTCATTGAACCTCAATGAACCCGACGCTGGGACAGTAACGAGACCACGCACCAAAATCAGCTAAAAAGCGGTCTGAGACCACCTGTATTTCCGACATCAAAAATGCTGCCCGTGAACAGAGAGGCCTGATTGCACGAGAGAAAGTGAACATTGTGAGCAGGAGGCAGACCGTCACGGTGACGGCCGCCCCGGGACGGTCGCTTACTTCGCTCGGACAAGACCAGCCGACGGCCGTAACGGGCCCGTTCGGCGTTCGGCGCATGAGCCTTCCCGTCAGTTTCCACTATGTCCATGGCGAGTGCTGCTAGTACGGGTAATCCTGCCAATGCAGGCACACTTTTCAAGATAAAGAAAGTGCGTATTCTCTGCCTTGAATGCTGGACTTTGACGGGATCCTTGAACCAGAAAGAATAATGCCATATGTTGACTTGTATGGACGTCACCGTCCTATAAATCATTTAAGCTTTGCCGTACCAGTCACCATAGACCATCGTGTCCTCATGCATACGGCTGAATAGTCTGTCTTAACGCCGCTCTCAGATATCTATCAGACGGTATCAAGGGATTTACCCCGACGCCCTGAAGAGGGCGGCCACTCGATTAAGGTGCGTTGGGGCTTCGGCGCCCTGGAGCAAGGTGATATGGCCACGTATCGCTATCACTATCTGGACGTGCGTATCGTGCGGACCGCTCGAGACGTTGTGCTCGCATCAGAGCCAAGAGTTGGCAAGGATCTAAGGAAGGGAGCGGGCACCTTCTGACCCCACTGACGAGAACCTATCTGCACTATCTCTGTGCAGCGTTTTCGTTTTACCCTTATCTACAGGCTTCCAATCCAACTTATCTCCCCACATAGGATGCGGGGCGCCCTTACGTCTGCTTCTTCAAGATAGGCGTCTCGTTGATCACACGATTGGGAAACATGTAAAGAAGCCGACAGGTTCTCAAGCTCTATCGCACAGCGGGTTGTCCCCACCCTTTGCGCTATGGCTTCGACACAGGCTGCGTCATCCCCTGAGCTGAAGAGGACAGCCTCGGAGAGCTCAGCGTTCCAGGAGAAGGCTGATACCAAGGATGGATCCATAGACGAGGAACAGGTGGTTGATGTAGATGCTGGGTCTGTGTCGACAGAGATCATCGAGAACGCCGAGGATGTTGCTGTACAGGTATGTGCTTCTATGTATATGATCGCTGTCTGTCTTACATGATATACAGATCATCTCGACAGATGATGACCCAACTCTACCCGTTTTGACCTTTCGAAGTATCTTCCTTGGCATAGGGCTAAGTGCATTTGGTTCCGTGAGTCCATTCTATCTCGAAGGTGACAGTGAAGTCAATCGTTCATTCATTCATCGTAACAATCCAGGTGCTTGGCACTATCTATACGTTCAAGCCTCAGAACGCAACCGTATCTCAACTGTTCTGCCTTATCATAGCCTATGTCCTCGGGACAGCAATGCACGGTATGAGGCAGATCATGTTCTTGTTTCCTCCATACACTTATCCGAACCGGTCTTAGCCTTCATACCTAGCCATGGCCTATGGAGGTACCTCAACCCCGGCCCATTCAATATCAAAGGTTGGTATAGCTAGACTTCGATCTCCAAATCCCGCTCACCGCCCCCGTGCAGAACATACTGCCATTGTCATTATGTCGTCGACTGCATCCACCGTCGCGATTGCGATGGAAATCATCGCAGCTCTCGGTATGTTGATTTCCAGCAATGAATGTTTTAGCACCCTAGCCGACATTATGTAGACCTATTCTACGACATTCGCTTGAACGGAGCCGTGGCTATCTTCCAGATATTCGCAAGTCAAATGATTGGTTACGGCTTTGCTGGCCTTTGTAAGTGATTGATCCTCCGAGAAACTCAATGACGATGCTGAACCGCGACCCTCAACAGTACGCAACCTGCTTGTATATCCCACCTAGTACGTTTGCTTTTACAATGAAGCTCCATTCCGGACCTCACCACTACTTGAATTAGCGCTTTTTATCCCACGTACATATCAGTGGTGAACCTGCTGCAAAGTCTCCATTTCGGAGGTTTGCTGAACCACAAGAAAAGGTGAGCGAAGCTTGTTCCAGCAGACGGGTAACGAACTGATCGTTCACAGACGCTACTTTTGGATCGTCGTAAGTCCCACTCAAGCATTGACTCATGAGTCATGATCGTTATTCACGCCTTGCATGGCACTGTAACAGTTTGGAGCCATTTTCTTCTGGGAATGGTAAGTGCATTCTTACTGCGTCGTAGCGGAGGTACTGACTGTCAATTGCAGGATACCTCAATACCCGTTCCCATTATTGACTGCCTTTTCAGTCATCTGCCTCGTCGATAATGGCCGTTCGACGTTCGTCCGGAATTTGTTTGGTGCCGGGTCGAGCAACGAAGGCATAGGCTTGCTCTCGTTCAGCTCATCGTGGACGCTGATCACCCAGGGATTTCCTCTCGTTTGGCCATGGCAGACTCGTACGTCGAACATACGCCATGACTGCCCGAAGTTATCACTCACCATGTGTTTCGATGAANAGAGGTGAACTCGTACCGTAGGTCCCNGNGTCAATCNNCGNNTNNNNAGCTNNANNCAAACGTTTCCCAACAGTGGGCATGGCCCTCGGCTACATCGTCCTCACGACATGCTACTACTCCAATGTCTTCCAAGGTCGCGACCTGGTTTTCATGTCGACGTCGCTTTTCGGGAGCGACGGCAATGCTTACAACCAAACCGCGGTCCTGACGCCCGACAGCAAACTCGATCCATCGAAGCTCGCCGAAGTCGGTCTGCCGCGGTTCACGACGACCTACACCGTGTCTCAACTTACGTACAACTTGTCGTTGGGTGCAGCTATAGTGCATGTCTTTTTATGGCATTGGAAGGAGCTGCGTGAAGGTGACTACATCTCCCTCTCATCGTCGACAACTTCCGTTAAAGTTCTGCAGCGTTTGGTGGTCTCCGGTTCTTGACGAACAACGCCGAAATCGACGATCCGCATTATAATGGTGCGTCGCGTTGTCGCGGAGGCGAACTTCCGCATATACTAACATGCTCGTACCTTATTCGCAGTTATGAAGAAATACAAGGAGGTCCCACAATGGTGGTATTTGACTCTTCTCGTCATCTCGCTCGCCGTAGGCATTATCTGCAGCGTATGTATCTTCAACCATCGCCCATGATGCGTAATACCCGAGCTATTGCTGACGGCGACCATTCCCTGCAGTACACCGGTGGCAGCGGTGTGGTCCTCATTCCCTGGTGGAGCATTCTGCTCTTCACCGCCATCAGCGCTTTCATCGCCATCTGTCTTGGTTTCAGTACGCATATTCCTTCGCGTTGATACACCTTACACTGAATAAACATATAACCATCAGTCAGCGCGACAACCGGCTTCAACCTCAGTGTGAAATATGCCATACAAGTCATCGCGGCGTTCGTTCACCCAGGACAGCCTATGTGAGTCCCAGGGTATTGTTTCTTGTAGACATTTGAGACTGATGCCTAGGGCAGCACTAACATGTACGTGAACCTGTACGGGAACAGTACATCCTTCCAGACTCTGTATCTCCTTCAAGGTACGATCTACGATGCTAACCTCTCCGCCTAACCCTAAAATAACCTGCTCTCCAGATCTTAAACTTGGACAATACACCAAGCTTCCGCCACGCTGGACGTTCGCAGCCCAGATGGCGGGGTCCATAATTGGCTCGATATTCAATTATACGAGTGAGTAACAGCCAGTGGCGCCTCTATGCTGCATCTCTCACCACTTTCGCGGGCTAGTGATGAGGACCATCGTGACGAACAACCGAGACGTCCTCCGCGATCCAGTCGGCACCCGCGTGGTAAGCATTTGCGCTCTTTTTCAACGTCGTCCTGACATCCCGCAAATTTCAAGTGGAGCGGCTGGATCATCCAGCAGTACAACTCCACGTCCGTCGCCATGGGCGCCTTCGGCAAAGAGCTCTTCACCTTCGGCAACCCGTACTGGCTAATCCCCTTCGCGATCTTCCTCGGCCTCTTCGCCCCTCTCCCCTTCTGGCTCATCCACCGCTACTCGCCGAAGGCATCGTGGCTTGCGCGCGCCGCAGCGTATATCAACACGCCGATCATCCTGTTGTACATTGGGTACCTGCCGTACTCTGTGAATGGACAGTGGTGGTCGTGTCTCGTTATTGGGTTCGCGTCGCAGTATTGGGCGAGGTCGAGGAGGCCGAAGTGGTTCAAGAAGTACAATTATCTCACGTCTGCCGCACTTGATGGTGGGTCCCAAGTGATCATGTTCATCTTGGTGCGTGGTCTTTGCGAAGCCTGTTGCCGATGGATGCTGATATTGAGCACCAGAGTTTCGCCGTCTTCGGTGCAAGCGGCAATGCCGTCGATTTCCCCAACTGGTCCGTTGACACTGCATCCATTACTCCGCTTCGACTCTTCACACTGATATGTACATGCTTTCAGGTGGGGCAATCCCGCGAATCTGTCAGTGGACAGATGCGCAGCAACGGATTAGGTTGTGGGGTCCTCACGGTGGTCTCTGGCCCCGGAACGTGATCCAAACTATATACGAAATTCAACGTAAGCAAATGACTGTAACTGTAACAACGAATACCAAATGGCGTGACCGAAGCTGTCGTCCTGTGCGCACGCAAATGAAGAGATGCTTCTATACATGAGTGAGCGGTATCAGTGTGGATCCAATACCCAACGTACAATATGAGCTACGGAAGGCACCCCCTTCGCATTCGCCCCGCATTGTCTCTCTCAAGCAATAAATTTACAATATTAATATTAATCGTACAATGCGCATGCTGCCCCTCCAAAGCCCAAAAACCAACTATGTACCCGGCCGCACGACCCGCAACGTAACATCGCTCAACGACGACGCGATCGTCACATGGCTATGCCTCTCCTTTCCCCGCGGCCGCTTCCCCCACCCAATCCACCCAAGCATGCGCTCCTGCGTCACCCGGTCCATCTGCAAGTTCCAGCCTCCGCCTCATCCTCCGCCTCCGCCTCGCTATCACTGTCACTGTCGCCCTCGCTCTCAGCATCCGCCGTCTGCGCCTTTGCCTGCGTGTCGGGAATCTGATCCACAAACGCAATCGCGGACTTGGTCTCGACGTCGAACGTGCCGGTATACATCGCGTCGAGCGTGACGTTGACCGCGCCCTGCGTGTTGTGCGCCTGCAGCTGGTGCCGTGCGGGCTTGGACGAGGCGGCGTGGGCGACGAAGAGGTCGAGCGGCGCGTTGAAGGTGCGCACGCGGGTGACGAAGTCGGGGTATTTTGGGGGATCCAGAAGTGACGAGTAGCGGCGTGCAATTCCAGGGTAGCATGTACAGGTCTGAAGATTCGTGTGTTTATTAGCGGTTGTAATGATTTGAGATACTGTAGATGCGCACCCGTTGCCCGTGTCTAGTGATAGATATGTCGGTTTGCTGTATGTCCCGTCGTTGACGAGAGATACGTCTGCTGTGATTGGACTGGATGCGAACAGTCAGGCAAAATCCCACGAAAGTAAGTGATCACTGACGCATTGATAGTGTCCAGCGACAGCGATTCCGTAATGTTGAAAGTCCCTGATATTTCGCCTCCGGAGGCCTGGATGTATGCGGTCGAGGCTTTCACGGACTACAAAGGGGAACGTCAGCAAACATCCGTAACAGTGTATAATTTGGATTATACGTACGGAGATAGAGATGTTCGACATGGGACCCTCCAAGCCAAGCTCACCAAAGCTCATGTGGGGCGCCAGGTCCCCAATGGCCTGCTCGAATGCAGCAGGTACGTCGAAAATTGGTCAATGACTAGTGGTGGTGTAGTCTTTGGCAACAGAAGCGAGATATCTATCGAAAGCTTGTCCGACGGCGATATATCTTTCGGGATCTGTAGGTACGCAGTGATGTCAGAACACATATGGATAAAGGAAGAGTACGAAGAGCAGACGCACCACAAGGCCCAGTCCCGAACTGCTGTTGCTTTTTGTGAGACACGCGTTTATCGAGTGGAATAGGCTTGCGCGTGAGTACTGAACGTTCAGACGCATGACGACGTCTGGCACGCTCGCGTTCGGGTTCATCTTGAGCTCGAAGCGCCGCGTGAAGTGGGGAAGCTTGCTATGTGACGCGGTGGTATTGGCGCGAATAACGATATCCTCGGGGGGAAAGACAAATTCTAAGCTATAAACAAACAGCATGTGAGCTACATGAGTAAGAGGGGTTTTGTGAAACATGAAATACATTGCAGTCGCCAAAGCCGGCGAACCTGGGAAAGTGGGCAATTCCTTGTTGTCGCGCCAGGTGTTACATTCGATGGCCTGGCCGACCATGACAGACAGCGACCCGTTGTATAGGATAGGTGATTGCGGGATTACTGGGACAAGGATAGGAGGGCCAGGGGGCGAGCTGTCGAATGGACCGTGCGCATGCCATTGTGCAGCATGTCGGATTTTCTACGACCCAGGAAACACTGCTTCAGCAAGACGAAGAAGAAAGATCCTCGGGTACGACGCACCAACACGATGAGGGGTATCCCAATTACCACAAACAGACCCAAGTAAAGCACCGTCGCGAATAAAACCGCCTTACAGAGGCGAGATCCCCGCTTGCCCCTCGCACGCAAGCGACGAAGCAGTCTATGCTCTGCTTGTGATGTCTCATAGTCGGGGAGAGATGGGCTGACTGGGCGGGCTGGTGGAGGGGGCGCAGAGGATCCTTGGGCCTGAGGCTGCGAAGAGGAGGCGGCACGTGGGATCGGGTCATTTGGCAGCTTCGGCACCTGCTCGACATCCTCGTCCAGGATGATCATTGCGAAAGACCCTCCGGGGGAAAGCTAGCGGGCAGAAAAATGCAGTAAAAGATGTTTGTACAGACGGCGGCGGCGACCCTCACTGGGGCAATGTGGCCATAGGACGTGAAAGACCGAAGAGAGGATAATATAATATTGATTATGAAAGCGTTGTAGTGTCAATGGTTATGAGGCTGTCCCGGTTCCGCCGGCTATATGGTTATTACAGAGATCTAGCCCCTAGCTGACTCACAGATCTTACAATGTGGGGCCGTAGATCTCACTCAAAGACGCGCAATTACGACTGTGGTCGGCACACCCGTCGAGGAGCATGCAGAACTCGAGCGAACTCGAGTAGAGGTTCCAAATATTTAGTATAGGGTGATAATCTATCAGTACAGTATATATGAGGTGTCATAACAATTGGCACCTTCCGCAGTCCCAAAAAAAATACTTATAGTGCTGTTTACAACTCCCCCCTCGGTCCTTGGTCCTTTCCAGATTGCTCAAACAGAGATGAAAATGCGGACGTGACCCGCTCCAATATCTGCATAACGATGCCCACACACCCGACGGTGCTTTCCTTGCATGCCCGCATCAAAGGAGCAAGGCGCCTTTGGATCTGTTCCACAAAGTTCGCTGCAGGCGGATAGTCGCGCCGACAGCAGGAGATGGCCGTGGCTGAATGACAGGAATTAGACGACCAGATAGGTGGGTGCATTTGATGGCACACTTACCCATCCTGTAACAACCCTATTTGCCTCGCGAATCAACTCCTCAGAATCTGCGTCGGAGGTTTCGCGCCACAGATGACGGAATTCGTCAACAGCCTTCAAACTTTCGCTGAATCGGTAGAGGGTATTGATCAGGGCGACGACCTCCGTCCGGCTAAGGAGATTCGAGTTCAATTTGGGACTGCAAGATACGTGTTAAAATAAATGATTATAAACACATAAACACCACTTACTCGAGAGCCTGTTCGTCGAGCTCGAAGAGAATCTTGAGCGCAACTCCGAGACCCGTCGTCTGGACCTTGCCCCACAGGCGGCATTTGTCGCACGCAACACAATCCATGATACGCGTGACGTTGCGGAAGTGCTGCTTGAACTCCTCTTTCAGGACCTGCGAAAGTTCAGTGTTGTTCAGCTACATCGACCTTCACAAATCAACACAGAATACCAGATACTTACGTTGGCATTCTCGCCTCGGAAAAGGACACTTTCGTCGAACTTGCCGACGTTCTCCGCGTGCGTGATGATTTTACCGAGCATCTGGAGCGTATCGTGCTCATCGTGAGTGCCGGAGGCGCAGTAGTCGTAAGCGGAGAGGTATGGCCCGATGCGGGACACGGCCCGCAGGAGCAGGACCGTGTTGAAGTAGATGTACTGAAGACGCTCGGGGTGCGAGGCAACGCGCGTGACGAAGCATTGCAAGTTGGGTCCCTGTGTTATGTATGTCTGATTAGCACGGGCGAGAGAATCTAAATACTAGTGCCCCTACCCATTCGCCGGTGGTTTGATTCAGGTATTCTTGGCAAATGTGCGTAGAGATAGAGGCGTGTAATCCTAAAAACAGACCTAATTGAGTCAAACGTCGAGCAGCGGCAACAGGCACAACATACCAGATATAACCTTGTAGTATACCCTCTTCTCTATACATTGTCCGTCCGTGCTGTCACCGTCTACGCGAAGAGCGTCTGCCATGGTATCGGGGAGGTATGCCTCCGCAGAAGCTGGGTGGTTCATGAGCGAGAGCTCCGCCTGTCCGAAGCAGTTCTCTTCGTAGATGGCCTTCCAGATGCGTTGAGTAGATACACCGGCGTAACCGGTGAATCGCTCAGGATTGAGCGCAAGGTCGACATAGTCACCCTCTGAAACGTTACGTGAGTATCGCGACAAGTCGCTGTGTACGCAAGCATACCTGTCTCATCATCCAGGAAACAGAAATCCGAGTCTCGGTAGTAACATCCAGGTAGGGATTCTCGCTGTGCGGCCATGTCAGCCATCATCGTCGCAAGGCTGAAGGAGGCACTACACACCTGCTCGTCTGAAGGTATCTCAAGTTTTCCCAAGGCATTACTTCTCCACTTCTCCGGTATCGCACTCTATAGCTGCATGAAGCCATGCCCATCATCACGAAACGCGCAGAGCTCACCTCGTCTACTGTGACGACTTGACAATCCCTACTCATGCAAAGGACATTCTCTTCCCAGAAGGGACATTCCCTATATAGGTCGACCTGCAGTGAGAGCGTGAGGAATTGCCCAAAGAATGCGCAATACGGACGCGAATAGACCGACCCGGAAGTATCTGAAGAACGGTGTCTGCACGATATCCTTCAGATTCTTGAACAGGTCGTCGTTTACACTTTCTATCATCTCATAGTTGCACAGTGTTGTTTCTATTGGCCCTGTATTCGACTGAGACACAGTAAGCACGCGAGGACAGTAGCTTTGTAAGGGTCTGCACTCGCCAAGTTCTCACAGCTTGCTTGCTGCGCCGGTTCATGCTCCAGTACACTTTGAACCTGGTCCTTCCGTACGAGGGTATCACCGAGGAACGAGTTATCCGACGCGTAGGCTTGTGTGATCCATGAGTTGGGTGCCGGCCAGTCAAGCAAGAGGAATAATAGTGCACTAGGCAGCAGACGCGGCCTCATGATAGTGGAAAGGGATGTAGAATGGGTGCACTACGTGGCACTGGTGGTAGGGAGCGTGGGTGCGGGGGGAAGGGGGAAGGGAGAGATATAGGCTGGAAAGAAAGACGAGTGTGAGCCTCCACGTCGCCGACTCTCTCTGAAATTCCAGGCGCTTACTCACGTGCCAGGACACATCGACGCCGGCCCGCCAATCACCCGGCTCAGGCTGTGTCGTCTCCGCCGTTCGCGCTCTTTCTCGACAGCCTCCAGCTCGAGGCTCATGCCGTCGAGACCTCTTCCTCTGAGCCTCGAGTCGTGTGGGTATTCTTCAGAAACACTCTTATGCATTGCCATGGCACCTACAATGTATTCGTACGTGTCTTCTGGACCCAGCTGTTGCAGGGGATTCCGGTGATCTCACCGAGGTTTGACCAAGAAACCGCCAGCATTTGTCATGTACCTGGGTAGTTTATAAGTACGGTATGCTTTCAAAGCTCTGGAGACCGGCCTCGGGCAGTCCTTCCTCGGTACGTCCACGCGTTCACCTTCGTAGTCAATGCCCCCAGCGTTTTCGACTTGTATAAATTGAGTACAAATTGATGGTCGGCGGTAACGCCTTGGTGCCCTTACTATCCTTCAGCCTTCATTGAAGACATTTCACTTCCCGGAATAGGCCGTATCCTTGACTCCGGACGCATCATGTTGTGGCAAGTTTTATTTCTCTGTGCCTGCAATATCCGGCCTTCCTAATTTCCAAGATTCGGAGACGGTGAGCCTCTTTAATTACATACTTAAGCCCAAGTCCTACGTGCAGATCGATATCAGTCAAGCGAAATCAAACACCATTCCAACCAAATTCTGTCTTCTCTGCCTTGGCGCCCTCCGCTTGTCTCAAAGCACTCGAATGCTCGCTAACATCATCCGCGCCGCGTGCATCTCTTTCAGTTCCCAGCCATGGGCTTGGAGCGACTGTTCCGAGGGAAGCGACTTGAGAGGTGGCGGTGGTGCGATGCTCTGCAAAACGGATAGATCTGACTTGCGTCTCGCGGATTCCATGAGATGCATGGTGCTGGTGCGCCGTATCGACTACGCTGTCGAAGCCTTGTCCCATCCCAACTCGCACGATGATCAATGTTGGGGCAATCACCTGTCAAACAGTAAGTAACGTCGCACGAAGATACGAAAGGACGAAGGAGAACGAGCTGACCATCAGCATCGTAGCGATGTCAGAAATCAGGGCCTTAGATGACATGACGACATGAGCGTTACAGTAGCGCACGAATAACGACTGCTCACGCTGTAAACCAAGGCACCGTGGACGAGAAACGTGCATGCCACGACCAGCTGCGATGCGGTTATTAGGAGGCCAGATTCGATGCTGATATGAGGTGTCAATATTCAATATCTGAGATTCTTGGATAAAGGAAACCTTTACATCATGGACATAGCAGCGCGATACCAGACTCCTAATCTGCTTCCTAAGGTCTTTTCGAGCTGGCGTTTCATGAACCAAATACGTGAGGCTATGTAATGTAAACAAGTTAGTTCTCTCTCAGATACTACAGCTTCAATGTACAATGGGATTACCTATAAGAAATGTTGCCGATACATTGGTGGCCAACGACAAGAAGTTGTTGGCTATATAGAAGTTGGACGTGGAGTTTGTTGTTTCAATCCATCTTGGTGGCAATGTTCCTTCATTCGAGGCGGTTTGTTGCTGCTCTAGGAAGTATAATTCAGTCATAAAATACGCTTGAACAGCTCCCGTTGCTGCATATGTTAAAGGTGAGTAGTGAAGCCCGCTAGAATGATCAGGATGCCTCGACGCACCAGCCACCGCCAGCAGGAGTATTCCTAGCAGAAGACCAATCCACTGCCCCGGCCGACGCGGCCACAGCACGACACAACGATATATCTAGGATATAATGGTTATTGAATGACAGCCACGTAGCATGCCTGCCGTGCACGAACTCACCAATACCCCATCTGCGATCAAACTTCAAGACATGCCGTCAGTACAAAGTAGGATGAGATGTGAGGAGTGTACGAACTTTATGCTTGTAGTAATGACAATCATTGCTACTCTCACAGGGTAGAATTCTCGAACCTCGTGCAGCCTCTCTGGTGTCCCTGACACGCATGGCACAGTTGTATTTTCATCGACAATTGAAGTTATAATTGGTTTGCCAAGGGTCTGTGCCAGGAGAATTCCCATGAATGCAGTAGTTAGCAGGAAGAATGCGACTGAAGCGCCCAAATGGTATGAGTTTCGTCGCCGGTAAAGTAGCACGTAAATCGAGCCACAGGACAGTGCAACGTAGAGGCCTGTTGAATGTTTAGTCATTACCGGCATTGCTAATGATAATGAACAGGAGCTCACCATAAAGCACAGACACGACCTGTTGCAAATAGTGTCAGCGGACGATTGTGAACACCAAGTTATCTGCGCAATACGACCGCGTACCCATAGGTCTGAGATTTGAATCTGGGAACGAGTCAGCTAGCATGTCAAGGCAGGGAATATCGACGCGACATACAGCAAAGTACTTTTCTCCGCACATATCGAGGAAGCGGGTACGCTGCATCTCGACGAACAGACACCGTCCTTTTAAAGCGCAGACTCATTATAGCGCTTTGATTCATGAATATGGAGGACCAGCCTTAATACTGTAACTCCGAAACCGCAGAGGACTACTGTCTGCCATTCATATACTTAATGCGAGTGACGCCTGTCACTTCGTCTTGACTGTCATCACTGGCTGCGCGTCAGAAGGGCACCAAATTGGTTTGAATGGGTCATGTAGGGATCTGTTCGACAATAGTATGACTTCGAAGTACGGGACGTGGCCGTACGATGCTTCGGGGGCGTCCAACAACATTGTCAGCCTCGTTGGACAAGGCTATTCCCTTCATCGCCTGCAGCATGATCAGATGCTTCAGATAATTAAGAAATGAACATACCCGAGACTGCCCGTCAAGAGAGCGTTGTTCAACCAAGTTTACAGTAGCTGTGTTTTTCGAATCATTGGAGACAAAATGATCTGCGATGCATGTCACCAGCATCCGGTCATTGTGGACACGGTGGAGTCAGGTCTGCTGAAAACGGGGACTGGTTATACTGCGAGGGTGTGCAGCTTCGCTGGCAACAACCGAAGTGCCAACGGGGAGATATGTTTGAAACACTTCGCTGACACCCCAGTATCCCTTTCCTCTATCTAGTGCACTCGCCGCATACATGCACAGAAACGTTGATAGGAGCTTGTCATAGAAGAAGACAAAAATACTTCGGCAGCGCGGTCGGATGTTCAAGTGATGCGAAGGATCCGGAGTCACTGGTGGAGTATCGAACTCGAAATCACACCGAGGAACAGTACTAGTACTAGTCAGTCCAGATAGAGATGATATTCTATCAGAGGCGACAAACTCGCAACAGTCAAGGCATCCGCGCACTATGATAGGAGCGCACCGTGGTGTTCGTCTGTAGATGTGACACTATGATGATCTTTACGAACGATCTGAAGGACAAGACAACCTGATGAGCGCCGCAAAACGGATAGGAATCCAGGTCAAAAGACTCGTCAAAGATGCAACCAACCACCAGCGCAGGCTTTATCGAGCGCGCAAAGCTCTGCCAACAATCGAGTCCAGAGTACAGGCAGCATTATGATACCGTGACAGCTGGTGTGCAGTCGATGTGCGTGATACATACTCGTTGGGGCAGAAGCCAACATCGCGCTGCGTTTTGGAACTGTTCTGACGCGCCCCGGCAGCCTGTGAAGACCCTGTACCTTGAGCGCACGAGGATGTCTGTGCAGGCGATGATCAGCGGCACTTGGGACTCAGTGAACGCACCTCACGCATACAACCAACACATCTGAACACGAAAGGTTCCCCGACTTTCAAGGCTAGGCAATGGTTGTGGAATAATACTCATGTGTTGCCGGGAGAGGACGAACGCCGTGTGATTCGCTGTCGCCACCGGGGGAGGAGACGGTTCCCACGGGTCGTGACGCGGTACGGGAGGCCCACGTCTGCTGTTCAGGCTCGTTCCCATTCATACCCCTTCGTTCGTTCCATACCTCCTTTTTATTTCTCAGTGACTGGGCTTTCTACCCGCTCCAGTCTCAGGTCTTTACCGTCTAAGGATACGCACTCTACGGACACCCGTCAACATGGAAACACCAGCCTTGAATGCGGCGGAACTTCAGGTCATCTCGTGTCTTTTTAATTTATTCGGTGGATGGTCTGACATCGTATAATTCAACGGCTGCAGAAGAAACACGCTCTCGAGGGGGCCCCGGACCCTTTCCCGTCCCTCAGCGATCCAGTTGCATCTAAGCCTGTCGCGACGAAGCAGCCGGTAGTAGACGACCACGAGGCGTTTCCCTCGCTGGCTCCGTCCTCTGCTACTAACGGCAAGCCGGCTGCTTCTGCATGGGGTGCAGCTGCCGGTCCTCGTCTGAAGCCAGCTGCTGTCCACCAGAACCAGGCCACGGAGTCGTTCACGCTCTCGGCTATCGATCTCTCGACTGCTGGCAAGGATGGCAAGCCCGCTACTCTCGGTGAAATCATGAAGCAGGTCATGACCAAGTTCAAGGTCAAGATCGAGGCATCTACCAACCAGAAGACGCGCCAGACTACGTTCCATGTCAAGGCCGACAGCAAGAAAGAGCTGGAGAAAGGCAGGCGGAGTTTGCTGGCTCTGCTCAGCCCCATCGTGAGTCCCTCGCACGCGTCGCACCATTCCTACATTTAACGTAAGTATTTCAGGTCAGCCTGGTCATCAATGCCCCTGCTTCGACTATCGCAACGATTATCGGTCCGAAAGGTAGCGGTTGCTCAAATTAACTCGACACGTTGTGTATTGACATCGGTGTCCAGGTGCTACTCTCAAGCAGATCCGCGACCAGACCAACGTCAAGATCGATATCCCCCGCCGCGATTCTCTGGCTCCCAATGGCAACGGCTCTGCCAATGGTGCTTCTCACTCGGCTTCTGGTGCTACCACTCCCGTGCCCGATGACGAGGAGGAAGAGCCCACTATCCCGATCACCGTCACCGGACCGCAGCCTCTCGCCGAGGAGGCTCAGATACTCATCGGCCAGATCATCGCGTCTAAGACCTCCAAGACGACCCAGCGCGTACGCGACATCCCTGCTCACGTCGTGCCGTTCGTCAAGGCGCGTCACTCGGTCTTTGCCCAGGCTGCTCAGGGTGCCGATGTCCAGCTGGCCCTCAGCAGCGCCAACCGTGAGGTCACTGTCTCTGGTGATCGCGAGGGCGTCGTACGTGTCATCGAGGCTGTCAAGGGAACCGTCGAGGCCTTCAAATCTGTGCTCACCCCGCTCAAGATCACGCTTCCTAAGCGCCAGCACCGTCTTCTTGTCGGCAAGTCTGTCGACGAGATCATGTCTAGCAGCAAGTGCTCGGTCGTCGTGCCGCTTCCCGAGGATTCGAATGAAGAGGTCACGATCTGGGGCAAGCCTGAGGATCTCGGTAATGGTGTCACGGCTGTCATGAGCAAGGCGAACTCGCAGTACATCCATGAGTTCCCTCTTCCTGGTCCCATCGGATTGTCTAAGCAGCTCCTAACCTACATCATCCGTACTGGTTACCCCAAGACGCTTTCGGCAGCTAATCCCGGTGTCTCTGTCTTCGTCCCCAATGTCGTCAAGGAAAACGCTACTGTGCTTAACATCGACCTCGTCGGCGAGAAGCCTGCAGTTGACGCCGCCGTCCGTCATGTCTCGGAGTTGATGGGTAAGCTCATCAGCGCCACCAAGGAGGTCAACATCGACTGGCTTGTGCACAAGATCATCCAATCTAAGAACGCGAAGAAGTACGTTACCGCTTCCTTCCCTAAGTAAATAACAAATCTGATCGTTTGACAGGATCAAGCAGTTCCAAGAGAACCATAACGTTATCCTGTTCTTCCCGCCTGAAGCAGATGAGCAGTCTTCCGTCCTTCTGGTGTACGATCCTACCTCGCCTTCGGCTTCTCCCTCTCCCGTGGAGAAGGCGAAGCACCTCGAAGACGTCGAGAAGGAGGTCTTGAAGTTCGCAAAGGATGCGGCTGATGTCAAGAGTCAGACCATCGCTGTCGAGAAGAAATGGCACGATGCTGTCGTCGGCAAGAACGGTACCACTCTCAACGCGTAAGTGACAGCCCGTCATCCTCATGTTCGCAATGCTAATACATGCGGCTGCAGAATTATTGGCGAAGAGAAAACCCTTTCCATCAAGGTCGGAAAGGACGTCGGCGACGCCACTACTGAGGACATTATCCTCGTCCGTGGCGCCAGTTCAGAGGTCGACCGTGCCATCAAGGAGATCCAGCATATTGTCGAGGACGCGAAGAATGACCAAATCCTCAGTGGCTACGTGCGTTCACCCTTTATTGTATCCTCTCGATGAGACCATTGACCTTATATGCGTTTTAGTCCGTTGAGTTCGAGATCGACCGTGAGTACGTCGGCCGTATTGTTGGTGCCCAAGGTGCGGGCGTCAACAAGCTTCGTGATATCCTTGGTGTCAAGATCGACTTCTCGGACGAGGGCGACGATGGTGCGAAGGATGGCTTCAAGAAGAAGAAGACTCACCAGAAGTCTAAGGTTCAGGTAAATATGGTTGTGGACGATAGCTGTACTTCAATGACTGACGGGTCAATTAGATCGTTGGGCGTAAGGAGAACGTCGAAGAGGCTAAGAAGCGAATCCTTGCGCACGTTGAGAGACTCGTACGTATGGAGTCTTGATTATACATGTCCTTATAATACTCATATTCTCTCCCACAGGCGGACGAGACCTCGGAGGTTCTCAAGATCCCGAATCAGTACCACTCTGGTCTCATCGGACAGAACGGCAAATACGTCATTCGTCTTGAAGAGAAATACGCCGTCAAGATCACCTTCCCTCGCGAGACTGCTGACAGCGGTGAGGGCAAGACCCGCGAGCATCTCAAGTCCGATGAGGTTCTCGTGAAGGGCGGTCGTAAGGGCGTCGCACATGCCAAGGCCGAGATCCTCGACGTATGTTGTCATTGTGCTTGTCCGTATGACCATTGGTTTGACAAGCCTGCTAGGCTGTCGAATTCGAGAAAGAGTCTAACAACATGATCAAATTCACGGTCCCCACGCAAGCCATCCCGCGCATCCTCGGCAAGGGCGGTGCCACGATCAACGAGATCAAGGACGAGACGGGTGCTCAGATCGACCTCGACAAGAGCACGGAGGACAGCGGCAGCGCCCAGATTACATGCCGCGGCACCAAGAAGGCTATCAATGCCGCCAAGGCTGCTATCCAGGCCATTGCCGACCAAGTTGGCGAGGAGACTACCGTCGTCCTGAAGATTGAGAGCAGGTTCCACAGGACCTTGATTGGTGGTGGTGGTCAGGGACTGAAAGACTTGATCGCTCGTTGCGGCGGCCCTGCTGACTCCAGGTCACAGGCCGGCCTTGTCCGTTTGTGAGTGCAATATCCAAATCAATCTACTGCCTATTCTCATGACATGGTAGCCCGAGGCAGGGTGAAGAGCCCAACGACGAGGTCCGCCTCCGTGGCGAGCCGAAGGTCGTCAACAAGCTCAAGGCCGAGCTCGAGAAGGTCGTCGCCGAGCTTCGCGACCGTGTGGTGTTGGCGGTCGAGATCCCGGCGCCTCAGCACCGTGCGCTCATCGGCCGCGGCGGACGCAACTTGGCCGAGTTCCAGACCAAGCACGGCGTGCAGGTGCAGTACCCTGGCTCGCACTCGTATAACCAGGCCGGCAAGCCCGCGAACGCGGAAGAGCTTGCTGACGTTGCCCCCGAGAACCTGGTGAAGGTTGCTGGCGCAAAGGCTGCCGTTGAGAAGGCTATTGAGGACCTCAAGGTTTGTTTCCTCGTCATCTAGTCGTGCCTGTCTCTCACCTTGTTGCATTTATGTAGAGCCAGATCAAGGCACCCGCACCCGAAGCTGTCTCCGAGAAGATCTCCGTGCCCTACAAATACTACGGCACCGTCACGCACCAGGGCAACATCTTCCGGTCTCTGCGCTCTCACAACGTATCCGTGGAGCAATCCGGCGAACCCCAAAAGTCCACCAGCCCCGTCCGCCCTCCCGCACAATCTTCTGCAGCAGCGGCCTCCGCACGCATCGACGACACCGAGGACTCCCTCGGCGGCGCAGAGGTGCAGTGGCAGGTGGTGCCGAACTACCAGGATGCAGAGGAGGGCGCGTCGGAATGGACACTCAAAGCCCGCGACCAGGCTGGTCTCGACCGGGCAAAGAAAATCGTCCAGGACGCCATCGCCCGTGCGGAGGGCATGACCCAGATCGGCTTCCTCACGCTGCCCGACCGCAGCAGCTTCCCGAGGATCGTCGGCAGCAAGGGCTCCAACATTGCCCGCTTGCACAACGAGACGGGTGCCGATATCACCGTCAGCCGCGAAAACAGCACAATCGTCCTTATGGGTATGCTTTTTTATTTTTTATACTGCTGTGATGTTGCTAATCCTCGGCATTGCTGCAGGCTCGGCCTCTGCCCTCGAAGCGGCCAAGGACGCCATCTTAGCGACGGCTTCTGCCCCCAGCGGCCGTCGTCGTCACGATTAGGGGGATATGGAACAATTTATCTACGGATGGAGGGTCATGGGGAGATCGCAATGTTATCTAGCCGCTTTCGCAGCATAATGTCAGAATCCATGAAACATTTCACACCTCACTAACACGCCCGATTTGACTGAGTGCACGATAATATAATACGACGACAGAGCCGGACAAATGATACAAGTACAGGTATGTACAAAACCCTACATAAAGCAGAACTACAGCATAAGTGGTACTCCGTCGACATCATCTTCCATAGGCTCCCCATCGACGTCGGACTCCTGCATGGGAACTCCGTCGACGTTGTCCAGAGGGGCACCGTCAATATCATCCATGGGAACGCCATCCATATCATCATCCAAAGGGAGTCCATCCACATCGTCATCCAACGGGACACCGTCGATGTCTTCCAGAGGCACCCCATCCACATCACTACCCTCGTCCATCGGCTCCCCGTCCACGTCGTCCTTCGCCTTCGCAGGCGCCTCCGCGACGACCTCCGCAGGTTTGAACGAACTGGCCTTAAAGCGAGACGGCGCCTCCCGCTCCGCCTCCTTCACTACAACTTCCGGCGTCTTCGCCACAGGCGCCTCCTCCTGCATATGTCCCTCGATCCGCTGCTTCAGCTCTGCAGTGAACTCAGGGGAGAAGACGATCCAGTCCTCCCAGATGTCCACCACGGCCATGATCTGCTTCTTGAATGTCTCGGCTGTGATGCGTCCAGGGAACGAGTGGTAGATGGTCGAAAAATGGTCGAAAACGAGGCCCAAGCGGCTCTGGAACTCCTGCCGGAATTTCCATGCCATGGGCAAGGGAGCTGCTGAGTTGTGGAGGATGTCGCAGATCAGGTACAGTCGTGAGATCTTCCGAGGGACCGGGGTGCCATCCACAATCAAGGAGGAGATTATGATATCCGCGACCTTGCGATAGCGGTCAATTGGATGCCAGCCTAGTAAAAGTCTTGGGACTCACCTCATTCGCAGCCTCAGCATGCTCTAGGCTGAATGCCATGCAGCGCGCAAGCTCCCCGCGAGTCCCGCTGAGAGCACGAAGCATGGACTCGAACCGCTTGCGGGCGTATTTGCCGAGCTTCGTTTTGCGTGTTCGTTCCCTCTCAGATTCTTCCGCAGAATCGGTAGAGTAAATGCTGTTGTAACCCTGTATGCAGACCTATATGAGAAGGTGGCAAGGTGGCAAGAGGAAAAGCAAACTCACCTCGTCTTCAAACTCGGGCTCGATGTCCTGTCTGCTGTCAACTAGCGACCTGTAGTATCTGTGCCTACGATGCTGCAGGTAAGTCAGAAAAATGCTTGTCTCAGGAAAGCAAAACCTAGCTTACCCTCTCGTTCGTCAAGAATGCATACTTCGGGTTGTTCTTCTCTCGCTCCTTCAGGCTCCATTCATACCTATCACCGTGGCCTCTGACTTCCAAAGCAACCATGCGGATGAAGTCGTCTGTAATATCATCGCCCTCTCCATCTCGCGCTCCATCGTAAGACGAACGATGACCGCGAGGGGACCTGCTGCGTCGGTCGTAGTGAGAACGACTGGAAGGTCGCCGCGGGTCGCGAAAGTCGGGTGACCGTGAACGGCTCCTGCTACGACTGTACGATCGGCTCCGAGGACGCCTAGAAGAGGGGGGAAACCTGTCACGCGAGGAAGAACGTCGGCGATCGCGGGATGGGCTATGACTGCCTCGCTCTCTCGAATGAGATCTCGATTTGTTCCGGACTATAGGAGGGGAGTGTGAGTGTGGGCAGCCAGCAACTATCTTTGACTGCACTAACCATACATCGGCTTCGGGGCGATAGGAACAGCTTTGCTCCATCCTACGCGCAGAACGGACCCTCCCCAGTCGAAGCCGTCGAATTCCCGCAATGCTGCTTCCGCATCCTTTCGTCTCAAGAAGGACACGAAACCACTCAGGCCTGCATTTTTGTTGCGACGAGTGGCTGTCATATCTGCACCTGGGCCGTGGGTGGCATCACTCCGAGGCCACATGACCTTGACCTGAACCAGAATCAGTGACGGTCTGAGTGAGGGGGAGGGGAGTATTTACTGATCCCACTGGGCCACATCTTGCGAAGAACATACCCAAACTTGGTTCGGTGACATGGGGCGGAAGATTGGCGACGAATAGATTGGTTGTCTGCCGGCCGAGATGAGCATAGGCAACTGAACATAAGGCCATGATGGCTAACCTCGGGATCACCACGGTCTTTGCTTCCACTCTGACCTTCGTAAGCTGAGAGTATACGATTATGAACAGAGCGGGGGTACACAAGGCGCAGGGGACTCACCAGCCATAGCAGTGGCAGACCGTGCATGATCTTAATATTGGTTAGACTGACTGAAGTTCCATACGGATGAAAGGACTCACTGCTCCTCGAGAAACGCGCCTCGCGGTCCGCTTGATCCCTATTAAAAGACAATTAACGGTGGCCCATTTGGGTTCGGTGATTGGTACCTTTTTATCTCTTCCAGAAATGCATCCATGGCCCGCTTTCCTTTCGGCTTGGGACCAAGCGAAGGCGAAGGCGACTTCATCAATAGTGAGCTTCTGTATCTGTTTTGATGCCGAAAGATGAAGGCGTACCCTGGACTGCTCAAACGCGCGCACAGTTCGCGATGAGCCCGCCGCAGCCTTCCCCTGAGTTGCTAGGGAGGGAGTATACACCTCTCCCGACTCAGTGGAAGGTCGGACGAACGCCGACGTTTTCTTCTTCCCAGCATCCTCGCCCTCGAAAGCGTCGATGAACTCCGCATACGCCCTCGCCGCATGCTCCTCCTCCTCCCTCTTCTTCGCCTCCGCAGCCTCTTTCTCCTTCTCCCTCCGCGACTTCCGGACTGTGCCCTGCGCGTATTGCGAGAGCTTGTGGTCGTCGACTTGTTTTTGCTAGTGTACGGGAACGATCTGTGAGCATGGACTAATGGGCAGGAGAAGTTGTGTCCGTCGCACTGGGAACGAAGACTCTTCGTCGTCTTGGTCAAAGAACGCTGCTAGCTTCGTTTTAGTTTTATCCATGGTGCCCGGGGATGCGCTTCAGCTGTAGTAGGTTGACCAGGGGTAATATTGGAGCTAAGAGCCTTAAGGATCGTGCGCGCGCCGCCTGTGTTGGTCGAGCGGCGATGGCAGGGCCGCCGGGGTGTGTCACGACCAAACGTCACACTGTCACACTGTCACCCCGAGGTCACCGTCACCGTCACGGAGGGCCTTCGTACTTTCAGCAACGAACACGGAACGTTCGTTTCCACCTCCCACCTTATTACTTCACATCACGGAAGTGAATAGGAGATGAGCCCCGAGCATCAATAACCGCTAAATCTAGAAGCAATACACATCGCCTCTGTATCAGGCGCAAGCACATACTTATACAGTCTTCGAGCTATGAAGTACACTGTATGGTGATCCGCACTCAACAAGTAAAGCACCCACTAGATCCATACCCCGCATCTACATCATCATGCTCTGCAAGCCACCCGACGCGTACGCCATCGGCCGCATGTCGGGGTGCGGCTGCGCTTCGAACTGGAAGTACTTCTGTGTCCCGGCGGAGTCGATCCGGACCTACACGCAAAATTAGCACCGCGCACCGAAGGGCATGGTATACCCAGAACTCACAAATGCGCCCTTGTTTCCTCCTTGGTCCACGTAGTTGGGTGCCGAGAAAACCTAACGGGTATAGTGTCAACAGTGCCCTCAAAAAGACAGCCTTACTAAGTGTCCGCTTACTGTTGTACAGAGGCCGTTGTGCTCGATGGCGTAGCCGTCTGACAAAGTGTTGAGTGTCGGGATCAGTCAGGCGGACAGTGCGGCGATGCGGGCGTATACGCTCTTACCTTGGCGAACTTCATGACTACGCAGGACGCCTGTCACGCCGTTCAGCTCGCACCATCTCCGGGTAACGTCGGGTCCGAATGCAATCCCGACGCCCTGGAGGGAAAAGAGACTGTTAATGGGGATCAGAGGCGGCGTGGAACAGGCGTACCCGTTTGCTAGGTCCACGACCCGGAGCCTCTTGTGGATCGGTCCATAGGATCTGCGTGGCACAACGTTAGCGTGCTTGGAGACTCTCCACATGATTTTGAGACGTGTACCTCGCCTGTCCATACTATGAGTCAAGGTGTTTCTGGATCTGAGATGGAGGAGGACTCACACATCAGACCTTCGGTCCCGGGCTGACGCCCTATACGCTCGACCTTCCGGATATCATCAAGCGTCACACCATCTTTGCTGAAGAGACCACCGTGGCAGACGAAGTACCGTTTCAGGCCTTCTGGCGAGAGGATGGCGCCTTGTTTTTGGAGTGGTGGTTGAGTCGGGCAGATGAGCGTCGACAGAGGCACTGGAGAGAACAAAGGATCAGGTAGGCTTGGCACGCGATTTGCTGGGAATGCGCTTACTGGCCGTGAAAGTGTGAGCAAATAGCTGCATTACATGTGAGCAAGGGCAGAATGATGGTTTATATTCTCGCATACCTTATAGGTCTGCTCTCCGTGTTTGTGCTTAGCCTCGCCCTCAAACCCGTACGTCCGGTTCATGTCTTTCGCCTCATGGTTACCGCGGTTGAGGAACATCGACTTCGGATAGAGCCCTACATTCAAGCACCCTTCAGTCACCGCCCTGATAAGACAAAGCATTTATGATGCTCACATTTGAATGCAAAGGCAGTCAAGATGACCTCAATCGACCATGACCCCCGGTCCACGAGATCGCCGTTCATAAGTAAGCAGTGCTTCTCAGAGGGCTCACCGGTCATCGAGAACAGATGCAACACATCGTAGAATTGTCCTGTCGTGATCCGTCAGTCTCTCATTCTTCGCATCTGCAATGCAACAGCGTCGCGCACCATGTACATCGCCGATGACGTCGAGATCCCGCCCCGCGTCGAGACGCACCTCGACCAGGCTCTCTTCCTGGACGAACTGATCAAAGACCCCAAGGACAATCTCCCACACGTATCTGCGCGGCAGCGCCTTCCCATCCTTAAACCACTGTATCATTGATCTTACAAACTCCAAGGTGATATGGTATTTGCCGCTTTCGTCAACCTCCAGTTTCGGTCCGTCATAGCTCTTATCCATCATACAGCCACCTATACCAAGACGCGTTGAAACAATCAGCTACGCCGCTCGCAAGCCTGTCAAGAAGCATATATAGAGCATACCATCGGCGATGATCTCGCGACATCGATCAACAGCACTCTGCTCCTCGCCGACCTCGATGGCCTGAAACAGCCGTTGGCAAGGCGAACACAATGGACAGGATCATCTGACAGGCGCACCTTCTCGAACTCGATCTTGCGGACGAGCTTCTGCGTGGACTCCAATTGCTGCTTGACAGATTGGTTCTGCGGCTCCAAGGCTAGTACTTTCTTGAGATCCGACACAGCAAGATGAGGCTTCAGCAGCTGCAGGTGACACATCGCCCGTCTGCAGAATCAAAGCAATAAGTCCACCGCCCTCGAACCTGAAGGGAGTGCTCATACCGGTAGTACGCCTTCGCATACTTGGGATTGAGCTCAATGGCCCTGGCTATATCGTGTTACTCGATCCGTGCATAGAAGGAGACAAGACAGACATACCAGCATCATGCAGCGCATAGCCGTGCTCCTCGATTTTTAGGCGCGTATAGGCGCGGTTGCAGAACAGCGTCGCGTCGAGCGGATTGCGCTCAATGGCTTTCGAGTATAGGTCTGCCGCCTTTGAGAATTCATGACCTATAGAGATCGCCAACAAGTAAGAACGGCGCGGCGCGATGCAATTTCAGTCCATCCGCACCAAGAAACGCCTTGTTGGCCTCCGCTTTCAGCTTGGCCGCTTCCTGTTTGTCCTCCTCGGAGACCTCCTTGGGTTCCGCATCGGATATGCTGAGGGACGACAGCGCGGGCGATGGGACGGTCGACGGCGGCGTGGATCGTTCCGAGGGTGATGAGCTTGACAGGGTGCTCATTGCTGGCGTGTCAGTGAATGTGTATGCGGCACAGCGATACTGGCTAAGTGCTTTCAAGGAATTGTCGCGTGCGTCCTAGCGTCCCTGAAATGTTCCCATGAAGACGAGGCCAAAAGGGAACCGAGGACCCGAAGACGTGCGACTCGGTAGCCTGGGATGGTCCATGGACTACGGTGACCGGTCCACGCTGCTGAGCACCGTCCCGAACAACAGCTTTGACTTCGAGTGGGAGAACTTACTTATTCGAAGCAGACTCGAGGCTCCATGCATACGCACGTTCCTAGTGTGTCGAAATGCGACCGAGAATGTGACAAGTATAACTCATTCCATCAACCACTGGCGCCATGGCTTCACCGCCAGGCACTGCAACTAAAGATTAATACTACGAAAAGACCATATGCCAAATTATTGTAACTGATAACTATGTCAAAAATTAACATGCGATGAACGAAAGTGAGCAAAGGATGATTAGCTGAAAGTAAGATTGCACAGGTATCCGAGAAGGCTCCAATCAGTTTCCGCACACGTCAAGGTTGAAATAGAGGCCGAGACGGGGTCTGTGCGTGTACGCGTCGATATTCCGGAGCCATCCATTCACGAACTGGTGAAGGCTAAGCAGAGCGCGAGTCAGTCCAGGTGAAACAACTTCACAGGCGAGTCACGTACTAGTCTAGGTTTTTCTGACACCTGCAGCAGTCGGTGTGTGCTGCCGCAGTTGCATCGGCCTAACAAATCCGAAGTGTCAGAGGACTATCGCATGGAGTCGTATCACGACTCACGTAGGTCATGTTAGGTTGCCAGCCGTTATACTCGCCGATCGTCTTGAGGACATCACCTCCATTGGCCTTGAGGCTTTCGGAGAAATAATGGGCCCCTGTGCGGATGTTATATTCCTAGAAGACTCAGTTAGGAAGATGATAGGCTTCAAGACGAAGACAGCTCGGAATACGTACGGGATCCTGGCAGTTACCACCTGGCGCTTGCGTGCACTTGTCCGAAGTCAACTGCATCAGGCCCTCCTCGCCCGCACCGCCGACCGTAGCGGGATTGCAGCTGCTCTCCTGCATGGCGAAGGACGCCAGCATGATGGGCGGGACTGTAGCACGTCAACACATCATCAATGAAAATCCACCATCAAGGCAAAGAAGAATGCACGCACTCCCATATTCTCCGCCGTACTTCTCGAACAGCCACACAAAGTCAGAGCAGGCCTTGAACGGGCTGTTGGGGTCCGCGATCGCAGCGGACAAGTCCATGGTGACTAGGTCCGTCACTTGGACATAGGGTGGGGTCCACCCCGCACGGTCAATACCACAGTTCAGCCACTTGATGCTCCCGTTCGGTCCACTCGTCGCCTTCACGCTCTCTGGATCGAAAAATAAAGTAAGCGAAGGAGGAGGCATGAGATCAAAGAGTGGAAAGGCGAATCAGAACACGCACTGGTAGCACCAACGTTAGAGGGGCAGGACGACTGGACGTTGATCAACTTCTTCGAGGCGCCGGCCGCCATCGCCCGCGACTCCAGAGACGTGTCTGCATGTCGCTGAGAGACGCGCGAGTGGCGGTTCGGGACTGACAGTACGTCGGTGTGGACGCCCTTGGCCTCGACGGCCGCGACGGCCAAGGCGACGAGCACAGAGAGAGTAGCAGAAAACTTCATGGTATGTAGTCAAGAGAATGTGGGCTAGACGTTGACCTAGGAAAGAATGGACGCTCGAGAGTCGAGAGCAGGGTGTGGGACGAGCTCCCGCCTGCGCGACGCCTTTTATTTTCCCCGAGGATCGTCAATGTCGCCTGCGGCAATCAAGTCGAAGGCAGCGGCCAGTGACGAGAAAGGTTCGAAGCACATGCAATAGAGCGGTTAATTGTACGCATTATTTTAGTTCAGGCTTGTGGTCAGTTTGGCGGTGTGAAGTGCGGAGAAGCGCGTCTGGCAGGGAGCTCGGCGTCGACGCGCCGCCTGGCTTTTGCCTTATTTGGAAAGCCGACGCGCTTCGCACAGAGCTATAGCGTGCTTGCAAAGTCGATCGTGTGTGCGACGCAGGAAAGGACTTGGCTCCAGCGAGTTTATGCTGTAGCGTGGATTGCTTCGGAAGTCGTAGACGATGGGCAGATGGCATTGACGGAAATTACTCGACCTGATACCACCGACATGCTACGGACTTGACAAGCCCGGCACGACTCCGAACCCTAGGACCTTGGACCTTATCGCGCACGTCGGGGTCAGTTGTGCGGAAGGTGCTGAGACTGGCAAACGATTACATATTGACTTCGTGACAATGAAAAGAGACTCACGCTTCTCGAGCGATAACGCCCGCGTGGCTCAGGAGCCTCGTCTTCTCCGAGCTCTACCGGCGAAATTCCCTGGTCGACGTCATTCACCGCATTCACCACCTCCTTACTGCAGCCCATTCAGCAGGACAGAGCAAAGCGCGACAATTTGGCTGGCTTCTATGTGTTTGAGCTTGCTTCTTCATACACGCAGTGAGTCAAGAAAGCGCGCCTCCATACGCACAGCTTCGGCCTCGCTACGACTGCGCACCTACAGCTTCGCGCAAATGGGTAAGCATGGCCGTCAGAGCGATGCCAATATGCGAGTCCGGGTTCTCCTGTGACCACAACGGACCGTCATCACGCTTAGGAGCGAAATCGACGCACGATGCTGAGCCCTGCTGACCACGGAGTACAGCAGGAAGGCTTGCTGCGGCGAGCACGATGCTGTCCGACTTCCCATCGATATCCTACGCGGCTTCGTTCCGGTGGGTGGCAATCTGCAAGCATGCACGAGCCCCTTTGCGTCAAACGATCGCAATGCAGCGGGCAAGTGACAGCACGACGGGGCTCGCTCGGAGGCGGGCGGCAGCCCTGATCTGCATGCTTCAGAAACACAGACGGCACTTTGTGTGTTCCTTACGTCGACAGCTGGCCCGAGGTATACAGAAGCAGCCAGCGGGTTTCATGCAGCGATCATGCGGAGCTAGGTTCCGCGCCATCGTCATGAATCAAGCTCCCTAGGATCGAAATTCCGAGTGTCACGGGCTGCGTTATTCCTGGCCTTGTTTGACGCAAGCAGTCCGTGCTGCAGTGGCTTCCCAGCACCCATCTGACGCCTGCCTGACTCGCAGGAGCATGACAGCAATGCTCGCAGCGATCGAGCAAGAGCCGGCAGCGTGAGTCGAGCCTCGACGCGGACCTGCCAGTGCGCGGAAAATGATGAGCATGTGCCGAGCCGGGCGGTGGTCAGCCATTCACCTCATCATGCATGCAAAAATGTCGACTGCGAACACAAATGCGGGGCAGATCTGCGATGGGGGTCACAGCATATGGCGACCACAGGCGCACTGGCGTCGCCATCGCCATCCGGCCGAGCGGCGCCGTGCCGACATGAGGCTCGCAATGATTCGAGTGGGAGCGCACACTGCACAGGGACGGACGCTGTGCACGCTGAGTGGTGGGAAAGCGCGCACGGATACGGGAACGGCGGTGCCATCAGCTAGGTCGGGAGAGCAGATTGGCAGTGAGATAAGTGATGGTTGGATGTGGAGGACATGTCCCTAGGACGCTGGAGGAGGCCGGTGCCGGGGACTGGCCGGCCGGAGACGGGGCAGTGAGTCTGACTCGGAGGGAATACAGAGCTTGTTTGGGCCTATTTGTTTGGGAGCGATGTATAACTCGTGTGTGACTGGTCACTCCGGCGCACTGACCCCCCCCTGTATCGCTGCTCCCCGTCCCCTTGACTCACCGTCCTTGCAATTTTTCGCCTTTCCGCACCTGACTCCCCTCCAGTATATAAGTCCTCCCAGCTCCTGCTGAAGGACTCTAATTTCTAGCCGGAGCATCCAGGTCAAGTGACTCTGGGTATCCGTCTCTGAACCTTCCCGCGCCAAAATGAAATTCCTTACTCAAGACCGAGCTCTTCCCAGTTTTCCCCGCCCCAATCCTCGTCGCCAAACTTGTATTCGTATCCGGTATCACTCTCACTTTCACCACCAACTTCAACGCCCCGTCCTATGCTAGCTCTGTCTGAATAATATCAAGATATTCCATACTTCTCGTCCGCCGACCGCCTTCCTAATGCACGCCATTACCCATTCGCTCGCCCACCGTGGGCCTACTGCAGGACGTAGTAAACCCCGGTGGCAGCCGTACTCCTCTATCCCGTCCTCCTCGCGGTCTCCATCGAGTAGTTACCTCAATACCCCCGCATCCAATGTACCAACACCATCCACAGGCCAGCTTCCCTCGTATGATTCTGAACGTCCCCAGCCACTCGCTCCTCTCTCGTCTCCCCGGGATGGTCCCCTCCGCGAAGCGCAGAAGCTCCGCTATGTGAACGGTTTGGTCGGTTAGTGCAACGTTCCTATTGTTTCCGGAAGTCGGTTCGTAAGTACCCTTACTCAGTCATCTGTTTTCTAGATCTGGCCGTCAAATCTCTGTGCGAGATATGGCATCCCCATGACATCCCCACAGTTTTCACGACGCCAGGTCGTCTGTCCACTGCCAACATCACAGTCATCGCTCCTACTCCCGCCACCATCATCTTCCACTATCGCAACACGCAACTTCCATCTCCCGTCTCTCCCAATCAACCCTACGACTACCCCGCCTACAAGCCGAACAACAACACTGCGCCTCCGCCTGATCGCGAGACGCCTCGTCCTCAAGCGAGCACCTGTCGTGCGGATGCAATTCCGCTGAAGAGCTTCGTTCACGAGTCCTGCGTCGATCGCGGACCTCGTGCAGCGTGCTCCAGACGGCGCTTTGCTACTTGGAAGCCGTGCGCCCAAAAGTTCCCGAAATTCTTAGACAGGAACGGCTGGGCAGTGGCGTCCAAGGAGAAGTGGACCAGAATTCTCGCGTCATCCGTGAAGAGGACCTCCCACCCCACGAACGACTCTACCAGGACACCGACGACGAATTCGCCGCGGCCTGCGAGCCACCCATTCACATCCCCCGACAACCCCCCTTGCGACACCTTGCGTTCCGTCATGGCAACGCGACCCCCAGTCCTCCGCCAAGCCCCGGGAGCCCTCCGCGCCACTGCCCCCTCTCCCTCCCCTCCCTTCGCCCCTCCTCTGCCCGCGCCGCACGTTCCTCGCCGCCCTCATCCTCGCCTCCAAGTTCCTGCAAGACAAGTGCTACTCGAATCGCGCATGGGCTAAGCTCGCNGGCCTGCCGACGCGCGAGATCGGCCGCTACGAGCGCGCTCTGTGCGACGCCCTGGACTGGCGCCTCTGGGTCGGCAAATTGCCTTCCCGGCAGCCCCCGCTTGCCCCGCAGCTGGAGCGAGAGCAGGCTGCCCAAGACTTGTGCGCCCGCGACTGCGTTGTTCCCTCTGGAGGGCGGGTTCAACGGGGTCACGGCTGCCCTAACGGGCGTGGTCTAAGGCCTGCGATGCAGCACACTGTCCCTGATGGGCTCTTTGCGACACACCGGCACCCCAACAAGACGCGCCTATGCCTATGCCGCCACCTCCGTCACTTATGCCAACGCCTACAGCTACTGTGCCTCCGCCCTTCCTGGCAACGGACTCATTGGCAGCCTTTGCGTCGGCGATGGTGACACTGCCGCCGATGCCTGTGATGCTTACCTAGTCTTCTGCAGGACCGTCTGCACCCTCGACACGTACTGTTTGTCCCCGACGCCGACGCCAATGGCTTCTACGAGGAGCGCACAGTGCAGATGTCGAGCTTCGATGCTGTCACCCAGGTTGGAGCCTATGAAGACCTACCTTGTCATCGGGCGTCAGCATGGACGCGGACACGATATTCGCGCCGGCAGGTGAACTTCCGTCGAACGCCCGCAGCTACATGAGTGAGGGCGGGATTGCCCTGGTGCGGGACAGCATGTAGGCTGCGACGCCCTATGTTGAACAATGTCATCACCACTGCTGCCCTCCGCAAGGTACGTGGCTTTCCTTTTTGTGGCGGCTGGCACTCCTGCTCACCTATCACTATTTTGTCTGGCACAGATGCACTGAACAAATTTACTCGCAAGGACAAGGATTTCGCCCAGGTCGGCCTTAAGTGAGGCTGTTCATTGTCAGTCTCTGTACTATCCGGCCCGCAACGCGTTCTAATAGCCTCCGGACGGACTTCCACCCAGACCACAGGTGCCGGCCGCGCTGTCCAGAGGCCACCGTTGAAGCCGATGCAGCGCATTGTTGCCCTGGAGCCGGCATTTCGTGCATATCAGGTCGAGCGTGACCGGGGCTGTCAGTATGTAACTACATCGCAAGACAGATGCCGGGAGGAGACTGAGTGAGTGTCAGCTCTCCCTTTTATCATTGCTTTTCACTCCAGTGATGTGCTTCACATATTGCCTTCGCTACTGTTTGGTTCGATCAACCATCAAGTGATTCTGACCTATTGCCTTTCCTCTAGAATGAAGTTTCCGCCTTTTACTCCGGCTTCACAGAGCAGTAGATCATGCCCAGCCATCAGACGACGACAGAGAAGCTGACCTGAGGCACACTTCGAGAAGCAGTATGTCTGCAAGAACTACGCGCACGAGAAGTTCCTCAAAGCATTGCTCTTCTCCATCGACTAGGAACGCACCCGGATCGTGAACCAATGGGAAGGCATACTCATGGAATGAACATCGCTCAGGGTTTCTCTATGTATAACTCAGCTCTCTCGCCCCGCATCTCTGCATTGCATATGTCTGTTTGTCCGTTTACATCTTCAGTGGTACTGTGCACCCTTGATACAGATGGCTGCATGCACGTGCGCGGGCACGGGCAGCAGCGCTACGACAGGGGGAATAGTAAGGCTATGTCTGGCCACGGGGCATGCAGAAGATATGCTCCCGCAGTAGACGCACAGTGCCTTTGGTGAGCTGGCTAACCATATGGCCTTGTACGCGACCACGATGCGGGCGACAGCGGCCACCGGGAATGCAGAAATTACGCTCGCGCAGCAGGTGCGGACATTTCGTGGGAGTACAGATGCTCATCGGATCATGTGGCCTTGCAGCGCGGCCAGGGCTGGGCAACGTGCTGCAGTGGTCCTCTTGCCGCATTCACCATCACGTGTATTTAGTTGAGTCACACCGTAATCTGGGCCGTTATCCCCCTCTGTCCCTCATTTCTTGGTTTCTTTTCGACTTCCTTCCTATTGGTATCATCAATTGTCTGCCCTTCTAGTTCCACCGATTGCCGCCATACCTCGTGGCTGCAATGTGTTTGTTTGCTCAATGGAGTTTGGTGAGCTTGCGGTTACTTCCATCATTCGCGCTCAATATTCATGCTCATCCACATGACGCAGATCCCGAGATAGCAGGCAGCCGCCGGAACTTGTACCTTCCGCGCCCGTGAGCACAAATACCCTACTCGACGTTGAGGATTGTGAGCACGATGCTCTATGTAAGTCTTTCCCTTCCTGCCTCAACGTCTTCCAACTTCCAACGTCTTCCTCCTGCCACACATGCCCTCCTCATCTCCGATGATTTCTACGTCAGTCAGCCCCAACTGTCAGGATCTTTAGCTTACGACTTGCGGGCATCAAATATGGCAGTATTCAGTTATATCTCCGTAGAGCAGCTTCGGATTGAAGATATCTCCCTTCGCGACCCGCCGGGCGATGCTTGCGTCGTCACGGCATCCGCGTATTCTCTTCCCCCTCGCACCACACCACGTTGGATGCACTTCGCTGTCACCATATCCAAGTACCTGAACAGCCTACCTGCAGGCCATTGACGTGAAGACCCTCGTTTTGCGGAGATCCACTCGCCTATGGTAAGCCCATTCGTTCTTCAATATCGCTCATCTGGTGCACCTTAGAGATTGACGGCATAGGCCCGCAGGCATTTAGTTGCTCTGTTTGCGCGGGAGCAGCGGAATCAGCACCCCACACATGGCCAACGTCAACGACACCTCTACCAGCACAGCCAATGACTTGCAACCCCGTGGTACCCCCGAGCGCACCCGCTCCGTCTTAGAGTGCGTCGTCCTTTGGATTCTGGAGGAAAATCTGGTGCGTTGCCCTCACAGACGTGTGGAACTCAAAGATTCTGATTTGTTCTGATGCCTAGCCGACGCCCGTGGCCGAGTCTGACGAATTTCGGACGCTCCTTTCAATCCTTTCTTCTTCACCGCGACAATACCGCATGGACAACGACATACGCCGCGTGCGCCGAGCTTTAGATGGTCGCCAATGTACTGGATGCCATCGTGCTACAACTAGCGATCAGTCGGTGCACACTCATCTACTCCAGGTGTTCTTCAGGCTAAGCACGATAATCAATTTCCCCAGCAGGCACATTCCGATGAAGACTTAGTCACGGACTATTGGAACGGATTCTTGGTTACCTGTCGGTGCCGTGAGGTTCAACGAGCCGGGGGACCACAGCTGGTGTACGACATAGTCTCCATGCGCCGGGCTTGACGGATCAGAGAGGGGTAAAGGACGTCCTAACCGCGTTAGTCGTGACCGCAATATGATGTACGTTCGAACAAGTTTTGCACCCTCGAAACATGCACATTGAGTCTGTCTCATTGAATGCCGGGACTCCTCTCTGAGTTCCTGCTCTGCCCCGACGTCTTTACTTCCCAGCTCCTATATAAGTGCTCTCTCTGGTGGCCTGAACGACCAAGCCCTGCTCCCCATTCACTGCTTTAACGATGGCTCCAAGGACTCGAGGTACTCGTACACCTGCAGTTCTGCAGGCCGCTGCCGTCCCGCCCG